>ML802041.1:89361-99645 GCA_009831015.1 Picea engelmannii
TTGTTCTTCTCAACCAGTTTGTATGTTACCGAGCAGATTGAGGAGTTCTTTCTGCTCAGTTGAAAATCTCTCATTTAGCTCTAGTGCATGGGTTTTGATAGAATCCACAACAAGTGTAGATGTCTTGTTCACTTCCATGTCTGTTTTGAGCTTCTGTATTTCTGATTCCATTTCTCTATTATGGGTGTCCTGCCGGGTCTTGATCATTATTTCAAACTCTATGTTCATCTGATATCTTTGTGCTTGTAGGGATCTGTTCAAATTTTATGTATTGAGAGTGTCAACTACTCTTGCATCATTCAAAAAATAAGAAGTAAGCATGTATTTAACATCTCTTAATTCATTTTCTAGCTCTGCCACCCTGGTTTTGGAAATGTTTAGGGCATTAGATACTTCGAGGAAAGAGGAGGAATTTAGTCCTGCAAAAGCGTGGAGGGAAGAGGCTGCCTGAACAACATTATCTTCAGGATCGAGCCCTGCCTTCCATTCTAATATTCTCCCTGTAGATGACTTGGATATGGTGTCTTCTCCTCTTTTTATTTTACTCGATCTCTTCCCCATATTCCTCATTTTATTGTCATAATATTAGTCTCCAATAGCGACCATAGTGCCCTCAAAATTCAAGGCTTGAGAAGAAAAAGAATAATCTCTTGGAATAGCATTGAGAGGAGTGTAGTCTTGAGATGGCATATTTAGAATACCCAAATTGGGTGTTGATGGAGTGTTTGGGGTCTGACTCAAATTATGCAACTGATTTTGTTTCAACAACTCATATTCCTTTTTCTTAGCCTCAGCTTCATTGGCCAATCTCTTGGCCTCTACCTCATCAACCAATTTCTTTTCCTTGGCTTCTTCAACTTTCTTCATTTGAAGTGCCACTTGTTCTTCCTTAAGCTCATTTCCTTTTCTGATTCTTTCCTCCTCAACCTCCCTTATTTGATATTCTTCTTCATCTTGGAGTCTCTTCTGTTCCAAATTTTCCTCTTTTTTGGATTTTTCTTGCTCTTTAACGTTGGTGTCGACTTGTTCCTGCTGGAGCAATCTCTGGAACTGGTCGGCTTTCACTCTCTTCATTTCCTCTTGTTCACATTCAAGCTCCTGCCTGACAACATCATTGGGTAACTTTTGTAAGGCTTCTTCATACCATATTATTCCTTTAAATATTTATTCATCAAAATAAACTACATGGATGTTGGAGTGGGTGAGTCTAACATATCTGACATGACTGAATGAAAGTTCATAGGGGTCATGGAATTTAGGCTCTCGTAGGAATAGGTGTATATCTTGCATAATTTCTGCCTACTTTCTTGCATGTGGGCCATTGGAAATACTTTATTTCCCTATGTGGATTGGGAAAACAGGCCAGAGCGTTTCGCTGCTAATTAGGAGTAATGAGGTGACCCCCGACCCCATGGTTTGGTAAGCAATATCCCTCATCAACAGATGGTCTGGGACAAAGTATGGTAAAATGTGAGGGGTTCTAGTGGTGCCATACGCCTTAATATATGAATAGTATTTACATAGGAACGAGTCAACTATCCCCTTCGTCCCAGTCCTAGCTTCAAAATAAATCCTATTTCTTGGAAAACCAAAAAGAATAGAGAGTAGGGGGATGAGGAAAATATTACAACTGTTATAAAGATATCTCTTGTAATTAATACTCCAGAGCTCAGAGTAGTACACATGAATGGTGTGTTGATTTTGGTCCTAGTTCCATCCGGTCAGGAAACTGCAAGGAGGAACAAATAACATCAATTAGATAGGTTTCCATGTAAAAACATGGTTTTTCATACCTGGGATGTTCTTCAAATGGAGATAGATGTTGCAGGCTAAGATGTCCACCCAATTGAATACTTTTCCTATTTTGATGATGGTATGTGCTAGCGGCAACCAATCAGTCTGGAAGTGTGTGATTTTTTATTTTCCATAAGGCTGACATAACATGGCTACTAACAATTAATGTAGTGCTTTGAGCCTATGAGTGGGGACCAACTTTTGTCCTTGTTTGAGGGACTTGTCCTCATCGAACCACCAATGTTTCATAAGCTTCACTGGTCCCTTGTTTCCTTGGGTGAAACCTTTCAGGAATGGTTCATTGAGAGCACAGGTGGGAGTGGGTATATGGTATCTCAAACCGATATCTTCAGGACTTAGGGAGGCCACACGCTTCCCCTGTTTGTTCATGATGGTTGCATTGTTCCCTCCTGAAAATATTTATTACCCACAATTGACTTGTCAAACCATTTTTTGATTATTTCTTGGTGGTGAGTTAGGTTCATCTTAACTTTTTCCCTTTCTTCTTCCAGTTTTAACAACATGTTTAATGTCTCCTGCATTATTGGGTGTTAGTGCTAGAAATTGACTCAAGACTGTTATTGAGTCAAGCCTAGCACATATTAGATTAAAAATGATTTGGTTGGGTTTAAGAGAGGATAGATCTTGCTTGTTTTGAAAGGAGATAATGACATGATCTGTTAAGATCACTTACCTAGGTGCAAAAATCCAGGTAAATAGAACTAATGGCTAGGGACTTAAAGTTTTGGGTGATGTGATTGAGAGAAGGGAAAGACAAAACCGATAAATCCACCAATAAACAAATATTTTCCTTAATGTCCTTATGCAGTATAAGAATAAAAATTTATCTAGAAATCATTCCAAATAATATTTAAGGAAAAGAAACACCAATGTGGAAAATATTACTGAAAATCCTTTAAAGCAACCTTCTCAGCACATAAGCATTTGTCATACCATCACATAACATTAGCAGAGTGTTTCAGAAGAAAAAGGAAGATGATAAACATATAAGGAACACAAAATAACCATTAACTTTATTAGCAACTAAAGTCTTTACATAGGCAAGATGAATCAAAACAGTCTATGAAGTATCAAGCCAAAACAGAGATCGAAACCCTCTGCAACTCACTCTCAGTCCCTTGGACTGAATCCCCCCCTTTACATATGTTTTTACATGATATTTATAGATCTATGAGGTAACAAATAGATCCTCCAAGTTTGGATCTAATCTACTCAAAATAGACATAGATGACACCTCCTAGGGTCGAATTTTCACTTAGTCAAATCAACAAGATTAGAAAAATTCTAGAAAATCAATCCCATACCTAAAATCTAGGGTTTGAAATTTAGAGCATTAAATACATTCAAATCAGATCAAATATTTGAGTATGTTTAGAAAAAATATCTTCCTTGAACATCCGTGTGTCCTCTTGACTTGACACCTCCTCTTGGCATGTGTGGAATTGAACTAAGGGATAATTGTCCCATTTCACAGCATATGGCAAATTTCTGAAAAATAAGTTGTAAAGATATTCTTGTATCTCCCAAACCATGACACTTGTGTAAAAAATGAGGGAGGTTTTTGTATATCGGCTAATTATTGTGAATAAACTCTTTCATGTTTTCATAATACCTCTCCATATCCTCATAATGTGTGCCCAAAGATGATGAGTAAAACAATAAAATTCATGTATTTTCAAATATGAAAAAAGAGTTGTAAATATCTACTTGTATCTTTTCTTGAGAAAAAACTCTTTCTTTTTTTCAAAATACCTCTCCATCTCCTCATAATCTGTGCCCAAAGATGATGACTAAAACATGAAAATTCCTGTATTTTCAAATCTGAAAAATGAGCTGTAAAGCTCTGCTTGTACCCAAACAGTGACACCTCTGTAAAAATTGAGAGAGAATTTTGTATGTGATCTCATTTTTAAGAAAATTCTCTTTTGTTTTTCAAAAATTCCTCTCCATTTGGTCAGTGACTGAGTTTGAACTTGACTGCAAAAACAATCATTTCCAAAAAATCCCCTGTTTTCTGTTTTCTCCTTTTTCATACAAGACTGCTCCAAAAATATTTTCTGAAGATAAAAAATGTGTCTTAAGTGTATTTTAGGGTGTGGAATAGTGTCATTATCATGTTTCACCATCAGCCATCACAAAAAAATATGAAACTCCAATAACTTCGACATACTTGTGCCTTAGATCCATTGGGATTTTTTCCATATTTATTATGTAAACGGTAACTGCTGAGCTTCTGAAGTCTAGAAAAACTTTGCTCAAAGCACATCAACCTAAAAACTTAAAACTGAACTCTGAAAAATAGAAATAAAAGTTGCAACAATGCTCCATTGGGATATGGAGTCATTCACCTCTTTCCAAACTTCTTCAACTGTCCACTACCATACCTCCAATTCTGCAACTTATCCAAAGAAACTGAAAGAATTTCTGAAAACAAACATACTGCTGCAATTCAAATGCTCAGGAAGAAAGCTTATTATCTACACTACCCTACTCTAACCATCTCTCCAATTTTCTTAAGTGAAGTCATGCTTCAGGTGCAGCCAGGTAAGTATCTGATTGGTGAATATGATTTTTTTCAAACAACTCTTCAAGTAAACCCATAAAAGATGAAACAAATTCAACAAAAAATCGATGAGCAGTTGATACTTATAGCTGCAACCTATTGGCTTGGCGAAATCTCCAATATTGAAAACTTCCAAACAAAAAGAATCCATGTATATGTCTATAAGATCATGAGTGATATAACAAAAATCTAGCTCAATAAGAGGACTAAGTTGATCCTTCATAGTTTCTGGTGATACAAAAATCTGCTCTCTGTCATATGCTTGTTGGGTATCTTCCTATAATGAAAGTTGTTGACCAAAATTCAAGAACATATAATATTGCATGTTATCATAAACAAAAAAGGGCTGCTGAATTGAAGTATGAATGTACATGCGTTTGGGAGAAACCACTTATTATTTTACAAAATGATCATGTGACATTTTAATAGTAGGATTAAAAAGATTTCTCCTATGATCAACTAAAAACTTTCCACAAGGAAAACCATCTTCTACAAAATGATCTTCATGATCATCCTCATAAACGAAATCAACTTCATGCTCATGATTAGGGAAATATTCAATGGTATAAGTAAATTCATCTTGCTGATGTAATTTATGAACACGTACGTCTACATTCTCAATAGTATCAAAATTAGATTTAATTCTTTCACGATCTGAAAAAAGAATTAAAATATGCAAATGATGCACCAGCATGCTGAAATGATTACAAGCTCAAAGTAGATTCCCGCTTTCCATATTCTTCCTTCAATTTCTGCGTGTGCAAATCTTCAACTAAGATTTGACCCGAGAGCTTTCCATAAGCTTGGAGGTTATTTTCAATCTCCTCTGTATCTGTATACACCTCCTCTAAAGATGAAGACTTTCTCTCTCTAAGGAATAAAACCAATATAAGATGATTATGAGCTGCAATATAAAACAACTTGGCTGCAACTTCATATGGTCGAATGAAATCATGCATGCTAAGATAGAATATGTGGAATTTCCAGTTTAACTGGGTTATAGTCTCATTTCTTCTCTTCTTCAGGGCATAAAACTCAGATATATACTGATCAATAGATTTATTTTCACCTCAATATCTCATGAATACATGATGAAAATCAGTCCACGTATAAATAGAACAAGCCTTCAGATTTCTAAACCACAAAGAAACATCCTACACCAAGGATTTGGAAAATAACCTCAAGATAACATCCTCATGCATGATTTCAAAATTATCAATGAAATCCTCAAAATATTCCATGTGATTTTTCACTGTAATATGATCATCTCCTTTGAACATAGGAAGGTATTCAAAAAACATGGGAGGGTAAGCATTTAGGATAGGAGGCAGCTTGAGAGGTTTAAAAAGTTCGCTAATTCTTAATTGAGATTTAGTAGGCTGAACAAAAAGGTCAACTAGATGATTGTAAGGTTCAACAAGGACCTTAAAAGGTATATCAACTTCGTAATCCACAGGTTTACAATATGAGTCAACTTCAGGAGAAATTGAAAATCTGCCTCAACTTTATCAATATGTTCACATGATGGGATTAAATCAAGGCCAATAGTGCACGAAGAGGACAAATCTTCATTACTTAGTGAAGAATACAAATTTGTAGCCTTACAATTGTCTGAATAAACAAAACATAGTATGATCCTCTTTATATGCAAAGGGAAAGATGGGAACGAGCTGATAAAGAAGAACAAAATTTCATGGAGAAAGCTAATGAGTCGATACCTGGTTTTTTCCTTCCGTGCTTTCATTTTTCTGTTAGCAGGATTTTTCCTCCAATGGAGTCTTATATCATGGAGTCTCCAAGTGAAATATTATTGCACTCTGTACATGTCCGACTTCAGTTCACCATCCAAAGCTGGAACTAATCAATGTCGTTCTCCTAGGGAATCTTTTCAACTTCGTCCCCGACAACGACGATAAAAGATGTTAGCGCTAGAAGTCAACTCAAGATTTATATCGAGTCAAGCCTAGTACATCTTAGATTAAAAATGATTTGGTTGGGTTTAATATAGGATAAATATTGATTGGTTTTAAAGGAGCTAATGATATGATCTATTAATATCACTTACCTAGGTGCAACAAGCCAGGTAAATAAAACTAATGGCTAGGGACTTAAAGGTTCGGGAATTTAAATTTTAGATATATGAAACAACTTAGCAAGCAGGGAATGGTTGATTGTCTACTTGACATCCACTTTTCCAAAGGAATTTGTGAGGGATTTGTTCTTGGAAAACACCCTCAAGAGAAATTCGACAAAGGAAAGAATCATAAGGCTTTCTTTCCTTTAGATATGATCCATAGTGATATAATGGGCCATTTTATGCATCCATCAATCAATAAATCAAGGTATGTGCTCATTTTTGTTGTTGATTTCTCATGCTTCACATGGATTTTCTTTCTTAGGAAAAAATCAGAGGTCTTTCAACACCTCAAAGATTTCAAAGCCCTTGTTGAGATACAGTCTGGAAAGAAAATCAAAGTCCTCCAAACTGATAATGGGGGAGAGTATGTCAACCATGAGATATTGAATCTTTGTCATGAGGCCAATATTCAGTTGCAACACATGATTCCTTATACTTCATAGCAAAATGAAGTTGCTGAGCGGAAAAATAGATCTCTAAAAGAGATGGCATCTTGCATGCTACATGAAAATTCACTTCCACAGAGATTATGGGATGAAGCACTTAATTGTGCAACCTACATTCGAAACAAATCTCTCATAGATCTATCAAGGATAAGACCCCCTACAAGGCTTGGAGCGACTTCAAACCAAAAGTGATCCACTTCAATATTTTTGGTTCACGTGCATGGGCCATGATTCCCTTTGAGAAGAGGAAAGCACTTGATCCATAGAGAAAAGAGTGTATATTTTTTGGATACGCCGACGATGTGAATGTATATAGACTCATTGAGCATAGTGTCCAATTTGAGGAAAGTGTCTCGCATGTACCTTAGCAACCGCATGTAGACACTTTTTTTCTTCCACCTGTCAAAGATGATGAGCATGCACATGTTGACTCTTCTTCAGATGAGAGTTCTAATTCAAAGGATTCATATGATCTAAATATAGAGTTAGTACAATAAAATGTAGATTCAGTGCATGCAAATGCATATGCAGATCCAGAGCCGAGGCCCAAGTGGGCCAAGTCTACTCTTCAAGATGCAAGGGATCTTGTTGGGGATCCATTTGATACTAGGACTCAATATGATTTCTAGGAGCCTCCTCTTGCACTCACTCCCACTGAATTGATGCCACCCAAGCATATTTTCTTGGTTCAGTCTTCAGATCCAGAGTTCTATGGTGAGGTTGTTGGAAATCCCTTTTGGGAATATGCCATGTAGGAGGAGTACAACTCCGTCCTCGAGAACTAGACTTGGGATCTAAATCCCCTTCCTTCAGGAAGGAAAATTTTTAGGTGCAGATGGGTCTATAGGACCAAGAGCATAACATATGGACATGTTAGGAGATATAAATCCAGGCTACTTTCCAAAGGCTTTCAACAGGTGCACGGTATTGACTATGATGAGACCTTCGCTCCAGTAGCGAAGATGGATTCCATGCATTTGGCACTTGCAATTGTGGAAACCAAGGGATGGGAAGTCCATCAGATGGACTTGGAGAATGAATTTGTTCACGATGATATCTCTAAGGAGATCTATATGGAGAAACCCCAGGGATTTATGCAGGATTCATATTTGGTTTGTCGACTGAAGAAGTATCTTATGGCCTCAATTAGGCTCCGAGGGAATGGTATGCCAAGATGGAATCCTACCTACTTTCACAGAAATTTGTACGTTGTAAGTCAGACTCGAATGTTTACATGCTTAGGATGACTAATTCACTTCTACTCCTAGTTTTGTATGTTGATGATTTTCTAATCACCGGTTGCTCGAATTCAACGATTGTTGTAGTCAAGAGGATTCTACATGATAGGTTCTTGATGATGGACATGGGTCCACTACATTTATTCCTTGGAATCAAGATCAGTCAGGATGCATTAGGCATCAAACTTTCTTAGGCCAAGTATGAACGAAATCTCCTTGAGATATTTCACATGATAGACTGCAAGTCTGCCCCGACTCCTTTCCTATCAGGAATCATAATTGAGGATGGCGGGGACACTCCACTGGTTGAAAACTATACATAAAGCTAGTGTGGAGGTTGTTGTATCTCACACACTCCAGACCAGAACTCTCCTATGCATTTGGATCAGTCTCCAGGTTCATGCAGGAGCTGCATGAGCTACATTGGAAGGCTGCAAAGTGTATCCTTCGATACGTATAGGGAACCATCATGTTTTGGATTCACTATGAAACAAAATCTACATTGGACCTCATCGGATTCACTGATTCTGACTGGGCTGATGATAGAATTGATTGCAAGTACACACATGGTTACTCACTTAGTCTTGGTTCTGGGCCTATATGTTGGTCAAGCAAGAAGCATACTGCTATTTCTCTTTCTTCATCCGAGGCAGAGTACCTACAGGTAGTTAAAATAACCATTCAGACTATGTGGCTACAACATTTTCTCACTGAGTTGGGCATTTAGTTTCATCGGTTAATCGTCATCTGGTGTGGCAACCAGAGGACTTTGAAGTTCTGCAGAGATCCAGTTCAGAGGCAATGAACAAAGCACATCAAGATCCACATGAACTACATCTGGGGCTTAGTACACGAGGGGATCATCAACCTATAGTTCTATCCTTCAACAGGACATACTGCAAACATCTTCACCAAGACCTTCACTGAGCAGAAGTTCCATTCTCTGTGCAGTCATCTTGGAGTGAAGGACACAGTTTCCCAACAACTGTTAGTTCTTCTTTTTACATACATTGTATTTTTAAGGGGGGGGTTTCCCATGATGTTTTCCCTCTTTCCTCATTTATTTCAGTGTATATTTTGTATTTGGGTACCTAACATGGCCTCGTTGCGGGGACCCATTCTTTATTTTCACCATAGTAATGATCTGGGGGGGTGTTGGAGATACTTCACACACACCTAGGATTTATTTTTCCTAATGTTTTCCCTATGTTTATTAGTCATTATTCAGTCTCCTATAGTTTAGGGAGAATATTCCTCTAGGAGAATATTCTCTTCAGTTCACACTTCAGTTTGATCAATTGAGTGGAGTCTAGATGCTACATTGGAATAATCACCATGCAACATTGGGATCATCACCAACTAATGTGCATTGTCCTTGGGATTATCACCAACTAATGTGCATTGTCCTTGGATTATCACCAGACTAGCACATTAATCATGATTCTATGATCTCCTCCTCACTTCACTCTATTTCAGTCAGTTAACTGAAGACTGAGAGGCTAGTTAACTTAGACTAGGTGGTAGTTCACTCCTGTAACTTCATGAGAGACTAGACTAGGTGGAAATTTACTCCCATAACTATTGGCGTGTGTCCATATTACTCTAGACCACCATTATGTCTCATTGGGTTCTCCTCCATTGCGCATTATATGAGTTATACATAGTATATCATGTGTAAATTATCATTCATTCATTTGGTTAATGAGAATTATTCCATTCTTTCTCTCTTGCTTCTCTTTTCTCATATTTTCTCTGCAAATTGTGTATTTCATTTGCTAGCTAGATCTATTCTGTGTAGGTTCAACACATTTACACTTTTCTACATCCCTTGTCTCAAGACATCTAAGAAAAACACCATCATAATTTTTTCTGCATAACATTCCTTGGATGAGTTGATATTGAGCAGATTTGAGTCTGAGGGCTCTTTTCTTTTTAGGGTCTAGATAATGTGGGGTTGACCCATGGGTTAAGTAATATTTCATTTAATAAAACCATTGGTTAGAGTTAATAGGTATGTAAGAGACCTCTCTTGCATACAATTCTTGATCCTGATACACATCATCTTCATGTAATTCATCGCTCGTT
>ML802041.1:119612-137561 GCA_009831015.1 Picea engelmannii
TATTAGGGCTTAACAGTTGCAAATAATCCTTCCTTGATTATAGAACATTTTCTTGGAATTTATACCTTTTACCTGGTTTCTCCTTGGTAAGTGATGTGGTCTCCTAGTAAGCAGGTCATCCTTGAGAAAAGGGTTGTACTAGGTCATTCTTTGAAGGGTCATCATATCATTCTTGTCCATACTTACTAATTTCCATTATCCTACCCTTCAATTTCCTTATATTTTGGGTCTTTGGGTTCATTGACCCAAGAAGGGATTGTACCTCATTTCATAGGAAGAAGGGGTTGAAGGCCCAAAGGTATTGTAGCTGAAAAATGATAAAATACAATCATTATCCTTATATATGCTCACCCTTAGGTCCAGGGAACAATGAAATGCTTCTCCAAAAAATGAAGGACCTGGAAAATAAATCACATAATTAATAAATGTCCCTCTTGTTGAGGGGGTGCATTGGAGTGTCTTTTACTTTCCCTTGCACATGGAACTCAATGTATCCTAACTTCAAGTGTCATTATGGTACTCTTTAATTTACCTTGCATATACTACACAATATTCATACTCTAATAAATTAAATGGCAAAGGGATTGGAAAAAGGTTGCATTGAAAATGAAGGATGCAACACACCCTCTACAAACACACCCATAAATGAGACAATACGAACCCTTGTATGTCAAGAAACCCATACCTAGAATTCTTACCCCAAATCAACCTCACACTCAAAACATGACCTACATAGGATCCTCTTGGGAAACATCCCTTAAATTGGGTGTTGTCTTACCCAATAGGGCACCGTGACACCCCTCCCATACCTAAATGAGGAAAAAATTATAAGGTCTTTGAGTATTTGTTTAATTTGAAAAGGGGGCTTTGATTCACATGTTCGAGTGGTTCTTGTATTAGATATGGATTACTTGGAATGATTCTTGTGGCTTGTGGACCCTTGGAGGGTGCATCTATTTCTCTTTGCAGGATCTTTTCTAGTGAACATGTATTCATGGGGAGATGACTTCCTTTAGACCTCAATGAGGGCTTTAGAGCCCAACGATGGATGCTAGACCCCACGTATGTGACATCACCTAATGATGGATGTTACACCTTCATCATTGAGGGTGTTTCCTTTGGAGGCACATTGGAATGACTTGGTGATAAGCTCCCACCTTCTTCCACTTGGATGTTGGAATTTGGAGGCCTAGATGTCACCCATCTATCCCATGATGTCACCATTGAGAGGGCTAGGGTTTCATGGAGATGATGCTTTGATGAAGAAGGGTTATGCATGACATTTTGGAACATGTAGCATGATTTATGGCCTTTGGAGGCCCAACATTGCACATTTCCAGCCCAACAATTCTCCTTTGGAGCTCAACGTCACCCTAAGGGGGGATGACGTCACCCTTTTAGGATTTACTTTTGTAAAAAAATGATTTTTTTGTAATTTAAATGGGAAAATTACGTAGGATCATTTATGGAAAATACACGACTTTTGGGTTAAGTATTTTGGTGGCTAGGATTTCCCATATAAGTATGGCTAGCCACCATTCATTTTTCATAAAACTCTACTCTCACAAGAGGAATAAGACTCAAATTTTCACTATCTTTGGATCCATCAGTCACTTTTACTAGTGCACTATATCTTGGAGGCAACTTTTGGATGTTTCTTGGCTTATTCTTGGTGAAATGTTCTGCAACTAGGGTTTGTGCATGGTTAAATCTTGGTGAAGTAAGTAAAATTTTCAATTCATTTCCTGTCTTGGATGTCTATGGTAAATTTTACTTATTCACATTGAAGATATATTTCTTGTTTAAAACCATATGAGAGGAGCATAAGGTGTTTCCTCCTCTTTCTAGATCATTTCATCCATTAATTGTTAAGGAAATCTTGTCTAGGGTAAACTCCTAAATCCCTAAAGTGCTACCACTTTAGGAGTTTGGTTATAGAAGTTTGTTGCTATTAATTTAAAGAATCAAAGGAAGGAAACTAATTTTTTAGAGCCAAAAAGTGCTTGCACTCTAGAAAATTCCTCTCTTAAGGCTTGAAGTTCAAGGCCCTAAGGTGTTTGCACCTTAAACTTCACCCCATTTCCTTAGACAATGCTATCATTATTCTCCAGGTTATATTTATAGTGCTATTTTAGATGACTCCATAGCCCAAAAGGCACTAGTTTCATTTCTCTTGTGAAGGAATTTGTTCAAACAAACTTTCAAACATCATTCTCTAAGGCTTTCACTAACTTTTTCTAACTCTAGCTTAGACTATTCTACTAACCTTATTCTTGTTGTTACAAAACACTTCTACAACCATATAATTTACTTAAATTTGTTGCATACACCAGTATAACATTAGCTTAACTCATTCAAAAATTCCTTTTAATAATTGATAATTGATCTATTGGACAAATGCTAAGTTTTCACTGTTTTTTCTTGCAATTTTAAACTAAATTTATTATGGCTATTACAAAATACTATTTTTTTTTTTGTAGATTGTTAGTTTGCTGAACTTTTGTATCAAATTGCATATATTTTCATTGTATATTGTATCTTGAGGTATTAGTATCATACTGGTACTTGGAAATCACTATATATATGCTATATTTGTTCTTGTTTCATACAGGTACCAAAAATACTTCCCTTTGACTCAATTCCACAGACATAAACCTTTGAATTAGGTAACCAGTGAGAGGTTGCTCCAAGATTGGCTATATCACTTCCTATATGATCCCTTGAGGTTACCAGGGATTCCTCCCTTGTGGTGGAACTCATCCATCACTAAAATGTGGGGATTTCCTACTAAGGTGACAATGGTGGGTTATCGTGTAGTTACACAGATTCGGGAACTTGTATTGGGGATTTGGAATATGATCTGGATTTTATGAGAAGAATGAAATGAACACATATTATTAAAATATGTTTAACACAGAATAATAGAGATACATTAATATGTTGGAATGATAGTGGCTTATCTCTGAGAAGAGATGTGACAATTGCACTCATTCGCAAGAACATGATTACAATAAGGATCTAAAGGCATTTTAACAATAAAAAAGAATGTCAAAAACCCTATACATCCAAAAACCTAACCCTAGTAGATGAAGCACCAAAAGTCATGTGGGCCCTGTTTGGGTAAGTTAGTACATCAACTTCCTGAGGTCGTAACTTTTGCATATGATCTCCATTTTAGGCATGCAATAGACCATTGGAAAGGTATATTAGAGGAGATTCGTTTTTTGGGATCAATCAGAGCCTTAGGATATATTTGAGAAGGTTTATCCCAAAAAACCTTCATTTAGGCCCTCAAAATGGCCCCGAAAGTTAAAAACTGCTAAACATAGTAAATTGCCAAAATTGCCAGAAAACTGTTTTGAGCGAGTTGGAAAAGGTTGGTGGACACCAATATCCACTTGGATAAATCCTCCCTCCTTAGGAAGAAATGGCATCCATTGCATTGATTTCCCCCATCAGATGAGTAAATTTCTACTGAATTTAGCCCTGGGTGAGCCACTTGTCTTGCTGTAGGAGTTGCCCTGCTTTGACGAATCGATAAAGATGGATCCTTTTCTATCGAGTGCCCTCAATATATGTGTCCACAATATAATCATTGGATTCCTATTGCATGCAGTAAGGGTTGATCTTCGTTTGTGTCAACTTCTTTGTTATCTTTGAGGTGTCCAATAATGGTGGGAAATATGGCCGAAGGAGAGCCACGTTGAAGACTGGGTGCAGGCCAAGGAAATGGGGAATGCTATGATCAAAATAATTTTCACCCAAAGCCTTGGTGATGGTTTAAGACCCATAACAAAGTGAGTGAATCCTCTGATGGGGCCCTGTAAGGCATTCTTTCTGCAAGTGAAACCAAACTTTGTCTCCCACTTGAAACTTATGTGGCACCCGATGTTGATCATGGCGTTGCTTGTACTTGGCATTAGACTTCTGTAGAATATCCTGAACCTATTGGAGGATGTGTTGGATCTGCTCAATTAACCAGGTGGATTTGTCAGCTTCTGGTGGAGCAGGGGACGAGTCGACTGAGGTGGTCACCAGGGGTAGTGCAACATCCATGGGGCCCAATGGTTGGAATCCCAACCCCACATGAAAGGGGTTGTGACCAGTTGATCTATGCAGGGCTCGGTTGTAGTTATGATGGACATAAGGAAGAGTCTAATCCCATTTGTGGGGGTGTTTTTATTTGTACATGCCCAGGATATGTATGACCATCTGATTGAAGACCTCAGTTTGGCCATCTGTCTGGGGGTGGAAGGCAGTGAATTTGGTGATCTTGGTATCTAGTAGTGACCAGAGGCTTGACCAGAATGTGATAAGGAACCAACTATCACGGTATGATATAATGGTTTGTGTGATCCCAAAATGTACCCATACTCGTTCAAAGAAGAGCTTGACAGTGGCTTCTACTGTGATGTTCTTCTTATAGGCGACTAGAATCGCCATCTTGGAAAAGTGATCAACAATCACAAAAACATAGTCATTTCCCCTCTTGTTGGATGGGAGGCCCGACATGTAGTCCATTGATATGGATTCCCATGATCTGTCAGAAGTAGGAAGAGGGGTGTACTGCCCTGTTTCTTAGTAGTTGGTTTGGCAATAACACAGGTGGTGCAGGACCTGATATACTTGTCGACATCATGTTGAAGTTTCAACCAATAGAAATGTATCTGCAACACTGCCATTATATTTTTGACGCCAAAGTGTCATGCCACCCGACAGTAGTGAGATTCCTAAATTAGCTTCACTCGCTCGCTTGATAGAATGCAGAGAGTTCCCAGATGACACAACAACCTATCTTGAATATGGAAATTAGTGACCACTGAGTTGGCGCCCAACATTTGGTAAGTGGTGGAGAAGTCAAGGTCTGTCTCGTAGAGGTTGGGCCATCCATAGGTTTCGTGGCCACAAGAGTCTAGCACCGTGGTGAGTGCCATGACTAGAGGTCCGTTGAGGCAATCAACAACTCAGTTGGTACTTCCTATTTTATACTTGATGTTGAGGTGGAACTGTTGTAAGTATGTGGACCACTTCTGATGGCGGTCATTCTACAATTTTTCTTGGGTCTGCATGAACTGTAGTGGCTCGTGATCAGTGTGGATGACTATCTCCTTCCAAAGAATGCAATGTCTCCATTGGAGGCAAACTTGCACAATGGAGTACATTGCTTTTTCGTAAGTAGGGTACTTACAGACAACATATGATAGTGTCTCACTATGATATGCCACAGGGTGGTCGTGTTGAGTGAGAAAAATGCCCAAAGCCCCCGGTTACTTGGCTGAGAGACCATGCAATATGAGAGAATCCCACCATGAACCTGCGATAGAAATTGGCGAGGCTCAAGAAGCTTCAAAGTTCAGTGAGTGTGGTTGGGGTTGTCCAGTCACGGATGAACTGTATCTTTGATAGATCCACATGCACACCATGCTGATCAACGATGTAGCCTAAGTAACGGATCCTGTCCATGTTGAAGGATAATTTTTCCAAGTTTTCATATAGTTTGTGCTTTTGTAGGGTGTGTAGAACATACTGAACATGTTGCAAGTGTTCCACCCAAGTCTTGTTGTAGATGATGATGTAATCCAGATACACCACTACAAAATTATTGGTGAAAGGTCATAGGATATCATCCATCATCCTCATAAAAGTTGTTGGAGCATTTGTCAAGCCAAAGGGCATGACCAACCATTCAAAAAGACCTTTTTTTGAGTTGAAGGTGGTCTTCCATACATCTACATGTTCTATTGGGACTTGGTGGTAGCCATACTTCGGATCAATATTATTAAAGTATTTGGCCCCCGTGAGTTGATCAAGGAGGTCATCGATTCAGAGAATCATGTACTGGTTTCGAACTGTGATTTTATTCAGGGCCCAATAATCAATGCAGAGTCACCATGTCCCATATTTCTTTTGCACCAACATGATTGGGATCCTACAAGGCGATGAGCTGGGATGTATGTGCCCCTTGTGGAGAAGTTCTTGGATCTGTCTCTTGATCTCCTCATTTTCTAACAGAGAATGGCAGTAGACTGGCTCATTAGGTAGCGACGTGCCTGGGGTTAGATCGATGGGATGCTTGACTTGGAAGTGCAGAGGTACCCTGGTAGGAGAAGAGAAGAAATATGAGTATTCTTCCATGACCTTATCCACTTGCTTAGGTTGTGTGGAGATATCGATCGTGAAGGCCCTGGATGTGGCTGCAATCTTTCACTCACTTTAAGAGAAAATAAAGATGAAGACAAATTTCCCGGTCTGAGAGATGACTTTCTTGCATTGCTTGGCAGAGATCAAGGAAATAACACTAGGAGGGACCGCCTCGGGTATCCTGTACAATTTCCTGTTCAAAGTAATAATAACACTACGAGGCCTAGACTCATATACAACATGACGTTCCATAAAAAAGGTTGGCCCAAAAGAACATTACAAACTTCGAGAGGAGCTACATCACACAATACCTCATATTTGAAGGGCTTGATTTCGTACTACAATCAACATTGTTGGCTGATGGAAAGATCACTTCCTTGGCAGAGCCATCTAATGGTGTAGGGTTGTGGGTCCTGCATTGTCAGCATGGCCAACCGCTTGATGACCTCTACTGAGATGAGGTTATTCTGGCTACCTCTATCAATGATGAAGTGCAATGGAGTGCCTTTTACCCACATCTATGAATGGAAGAGGCTCTTGCCTTCTTCTGGCTCATCTGGTTCACCAGGCTAGAGCCTGGTGGTAGAAACAGTGGCACTGGGTTCCACGTCAATGATCCATATTCCCCTTTCTAGTTCTGAATTAGAGTCAGAACCTGCATCTAATTCAAATGTTTTCACTTCAGCCACCAACGACTAATTTGAGCGGCAGTCAATAGTGTTATGCCAAGGGCTCTTATGGAAGTTGCACCACTTCCCGGTATCTTTATTTGTATTTCTGATGTCCTTCTTTGCTTGCAGCTTGGACTGGGTGTCCTGATACTGTCCATATTTGATCTATCCTTTGTTCTGTGGGTTGGGGCAACCCCTTCTTGGATTTTTCTATGAGGGGTTCCCAGGCCCAAATTGCCACGTCTTTTGTTTGAGCTTTTGCTCGATTTTGACAACATATCGGTAGGCCGCTCCCAAGGAAAATATGTCCAAAAATTCCATTTAATTCTGGATGTATCTTTGAATATTTGATACCCATCTTGGTGCGCAAGGTATGGAAGATATTTGTGAACTCTGGCACTGCTTGGTATCTTTTTTTGTCGCAGAGTGGTCTATTTGGTATACAAGTCGGCATAACTTCTGACAGGGTAGTATTGTTCCTTAATATCATACCTAAAGGATTCCCAGGTGGTCGTGACTATAAATAATGAGGGTTCCTCTATTTCCTTTTTCTCAAAGAAATTTTCCCACCAATCTTTGACATGGGGAACGACTTTGAGGAGTGTAAAAGTAATATTTTCTCTATTCGAAAAGTTATGGACAAAAAAATACCCTTCTAGTAGATTCAAACACTTGTCTACAACATCTGTGTCTATCTGACCTTCAAATATATGAACATCAAAGTTTATTTGTAGCTTGAATGGGGCGGTGCCTCCGCTTGAGGAAGATGCGTCGTCTGTTGGTAGCCGCCAAACGATTTGAGAAAAACTATCCATCATCTCGTTCCTCTATTATGTGAGGGATTACTCAAGCAAAATTTTGAAAGGATATCCTATCCCATCATATTTCTTTTCTCCTACCATGAGAGGTATCTTGGGCATGCAAGAGATTTTTTCCTCAAGAGAAACAAGCTCGAGACCCAATTATTTGTACCCTGACCTCATTGGGGACATGCATTAAGACGACAAGGAGCAGACCGCTCTGATACCAATGATCCAGATTTTATGAGTAGAAGAAAATGAATACAAATTATTAAAATATGCTTAACAAAGAATAATAGAGATACAATAAAACTATTTTTCTATTCAATAAGGAAATAAGATGAATCTGTAAAATGCAATGGAAAACAAGCTCGCTGGAATGGTGGTGACTTATCTCTGAGAAGAGATGTGACAATTGTGCTCATTCACAAGAATATGATTAGAATGAGGCTCTGAAGGAATTTTTTACAATAAACAGGAATGTCAAAAACCCTAGAGATCCAAAAACCTAACCCTAGGAGATGAAGCGCAAAAGTCATGTGGGCCCTGTTTGGGTAAGTTAGTACATCAACTTCCTGGGGTTGTAACTTTTTCATACTATATCCGTTTTAGGTGCACGATAGACCATTGGAAAGGAATCATAAAGGAGATTCATTCCGGGGGATCAATCATAGCCTTTTTCTATTATTGAGAAGATTTATCCCAAAAAACCTTCATTTAGGCCCTCAAAATGGCCCTGGAAGTTAAAAATTGCTAAAAATAGTAAATTTGCAAAATAGCCAAAAAGAATTTTTGAGGGAGTTGGAAAAGGTGGGTGGCCACCGATATCCACCTGGATCAGAATAAGTACAAATCTCATGATAAAAATGTGTATGGAGTAGTATTTTACCTTTCTATACTACACTTCTTCAATAAATCTTTGAATTCATTCCCACGGAATTGTCCACCATTATCTGTCATCAACACCTTTACTTTCTTCTCTATCTGATTTTCTACTAGAGCCTTAAACTCTTTAAATGTATCAAATACCTTAGATATCTTCCTAAGAAAATAAAACCATTTATTCCTTGAGAAATCATCTATGAATGAAACATAATACACATATTTACCTAGTGATGGAACATGCACAGGTATGAACACATCACTGTGTATCAACTCTAAGATCCCCTTTGCTCTTGTAGCACTAGATGGGAGTCTTACTCAATTCAGTTTCCCATATATGAAATTTTCACGGAAATATAAATCTAGGGTGAAATTAGACATACCTTTGACCATACCTTAATCATGCAGTGTTCGAAGGCCCTTTTCTCCAATATGTCCCAGTCTTTGATGCCACAACATGGTCTTCTTTCCAGGGATAATATGGATCCCATATTCTTTATTTTTCTCTTCATGGGAAATATAAATGTTACACCCATTAGTATAATAACTTCCCAACAACTTGTACAGAGTACCAAACCGAAATCTCCTCATCAACACCATTTCTCCTCATATGATTTTGCAAGTGCCCTTTCCTAATAAAGTATCCACACCTGCATCATCAAACTTACTTACATATGTTAGACTCCTGGCTAGATTTGGAATGTACAAAAATCTAGGGAGAGGTCTAATCCTTCCATCTTTTAGCAACAAATTAACTCTTCTACATCCCATGATTTTGGTTGTCGAATCATCTCCTAGAAAGACATCACCACCATCATACTTTTCATATTCACAGAACCACTCCCTATGAGGATTCATATTAAATGATGCATGTGAGTTTATCAACTATATACCATGATCTGCATGTGTATCTGTAGATGCTAGGTAAGCATCACCTCCTTCTTATGTGAAGGTTTTTCTCTCTATGGAAGAGGCATCATCACATCTCTTTGCTTTATCAACCTTCTTAGACCTACAATCTTTCTTATAATGCCCAACTTTAGCACACTTCCAACATTTCCTCAAATATTTTCCTGGAGATTTTGATCTACCTCTAGATTTAGACCACTCCCCCCGAAGACTTATTTTTATTCCTATCTTGGGGATGACCTCTTACAAATAAAACATATATTCTCTGATTGTCCATGCTTTCTCACCTCATCTCTTCTAATAAAAAGGATGCAAATACATCCTCATACTTCAAAGTAGGTTGAGTGGTACTACCAATTGCTACAACTAGATTATCCCAATAGTCTAGCAAAGAACATAACAAGGTGATACACTTATCTTCTTATGCAAGCTTAATATCAAGAGAGAAAAGTTGACTTACCAAAGTATTGAAGGAATTTATATGCTCTATCATCGAATCTCCATCTTCCATCATAAGATGATACAATTTCTTTCAAAGAAACTGTCAATTTTCACATGCAATTCTATGTGACTAATTTTCATATCTGAAAATTGCTTCCTAGTGATCTAACGGTAAAACCCTAACTGTTATCACTGAACAATTTTACACTAAAAATTATTGATTGAAATTATATGCAGCGAAAACACAAAATATCATAGATGAATCATCAACAAATACAAAACACAATATTTATGTTCTTGTAACCTTATCAAATTTAGAAATCCCGAGGGAAAAAACAACCCTCCCATCCAATAAAAATATCACCAAATATGAGGACAACACTCATCCTCTCAACCAATACAATCTCACCAAAATATGAGAACAACCTTGTCCTCCAACAACCATACAAATTAGAGAAACCAAACTTCAACAAATATCCTAGAAGTATCTTCTACACACAATTTTGTTGCAAAACACATGTACGACCTGCTAATTTCACCTTTCATCCTGTACGGACCTGCACCTACCCATAAAAGCTCTATATGGATGTACATGACTGCTCCCACTGCAACTCATGTATGTACGCAACCGTTCCCACTGAAACCCATGTGCATGCAAGAAAACTTGTATGCACACTTCCTTATGATTCGTTTTGCTTGTACATTTTCTTCCTTCTGCGACTACCACTCTCTCCCACACATGTGGTGTGATTTTCCTTGTCAATAATATAAAATAGAGAGTTCTCAACCCTAGGCCATATTTTCGACCATGCATAATTTCCCTTTGTTGAAAATCACCATGCCTCCTAGCACAAGTGCAGATTTACTTATGCTAACTCCATCCTTACACAATGAGAAAATGTCACAATGACCTCTCTCCTTTATATACAAGTCCATTGAGTGATTCTAGGCACCCCTTCTAGACTCAACAGTTAATTAGAATATTCTATTCCTCTTTATGGGCGTGACACCCCATCAAAAACCCACAAAGCCCATCAAATTTCCCATGATTCCCTAGCCTCATTCCAGGGATGATTTCAATGAAATGAAAGACTGATATGGTGCCAATGAGGATTCCCACTTGCCTAACACCCTAACCCCTTATGGGAATACCTCCTGAAGTTATAATAATAAAAAAATCCCTCTTAGCGAGGGAGGTGTCCCATCCATCATCATATGGATGTACCTTTGTCTCCCACACTGGAAGTGACTCTCTCTCCACTACCAAAGATGCACTCCAATCCTCCTGACTGGTTACTCCCTCTGTCACTGAAACATATATTTTCTCCAGTCCTCCTGACTGGTTGCATCCATGATCATTGAATAAAATCTTGCTATGCAATCTGCCTCACCGGCTACTCCCTCCGTGACTGAAGAAAATCCTACTCCCATGTCTTCCTAACTGCCTGCCTCCTCTTTCATTGTAGAAAAACCTACTGAAACAAATGAATCTTGCATGGATGGTGTTAGCGCTCAAAATTTCCTTTTAAAATTTTAAGCGCCTTCATCATTTCATGTTGAATTGTCATATTCTTTTGGTCATTTGCCTATATCATAACTTCAAATTTTTCCATTTGAATTCTTCATCAAGTCTCGTGATATTTTATTCTTAGTTTTGGACTAGAAACCTTATGATTGCTGGCCTAAAACCTGCATGGAAAAAAATAATGTTTTCATTAGACCTTCACTTTTATATGTTTTCATATTATCAAATAAAAAATATAATTTTTTATTTGTTTATTTAGCCTTTTTACCAAAAGTGGTGTATGCTCGAGTGTGTTATCCCTAATCCTTCCTTAACACCTAAATCACTACATATGCCAAAATCTAAGTCCACAATTCAACAAATAAACCAACACAATCCCAATGCCAAGCCCGATTCCTTTCCACATGTCTCATCGAATATCAATAGGAGCATCGACGCATATAAAGGCTATAACCTCAAATTTCCCGATGCATGTGGGATTTTGCTCAATGAGTAAAATAAAAACAACACATAGTTTATACCAACTACCAAGTGTATTCAGTTATGAAGGTGTCAAGTGTATCAATTTTTAGAAATTGATTTATCTGTCTGCATGAGATTGCCCAAAGCGCCACAAGGAGGAAGCTCAAATGTGTGTTGTCCATACAAAATAGTTAATAGTTGCAGGGTTGCAAGCATGCTATCAACTATCGAATCATTTATCCATGTGCTGAACTCAATCACAAGTGGCACCATTAGTGGAATTTGGTTAATAGCATATCTAGATGATCTATCTGAGCAAGAGATCCGAGCATTAATACCAGGGAATGAGTACCATGAAGCAATCAATCTGTGACTAAATTTTACCATGCGCTACGTGGGTTCAAATTTGATTCATGGAAGCACCATGCCATTAAATTTGCAGAATATCGAGCTACTAGATGATGGCACATGAATGCGATTAATGTTTATGTTTTTTGTACTAAATTGATGGACATTGAGCAAGATCCTGGAACGAATTTCAACCATCTCTTGATCGCTTTCAATGAGACTCCACAACATTTTAAAAGAAGCTTCAGTTTCCCATGTGCATGTTCAGACTCAAAATGTCAGTGGAAGATATGTAAACTATGGATCCTGATGATGAAAATAGCTTCGACTTTGATCTTCTTGATAACACAAAATTTGTCCAGAGAATCTTTTTCCTTTGTAGACTGTTAGGAGGCCTATTTTCAGTGAGGAGGAAGTAAAGTCAAATTTGACTTCTTTTTTGGTTTTGAAAGTGACATCTATGATCCAACTGTTGAAATCAAGTTCGAAGAAGACTCTTCCTAGCTCAAGGAAATCCTCAGTGGCATTCAAAGACTCATATTTGGATAGGGATTTTATCCCCTAGATTTAGGATCTAGTTCCTAGTTTCTAGTAAACAATTTTCATTTATTTTTGACATGTATTTTTTAGATCCATCTTTTCAGGATCTATAACAAACATGTATTCTCTATATATATTTCAGAAATTGTAATGGAGAAGGGGGGGAGAAGTCTTTAGGACTGTGGTTCGATCTTTGTGAATTATAAGAAAACTATATACTATGATATTTGTTGAGTATATATCGGAATGCATAATTTCCTCTCTGATATTTTTTATCATATTTCCATTCCTTTCCATTTTGTTTTTGGTATATGTGGATGAATTGCAAAGTTCATAGTGTCTATAGTTCATTTGATGATTAAGAGATGTCATTATTTCATTGCATTAGTGGATTTAGATCCCACATATAATTTATTGCTATAATTGACCATTTGTATATGTTTTTAGTGTATCTGAGTCTGTTGATACATTATTGTTATTTATTCTATATCAATTTTAATTCATCTGATCTGTTCATAGAATAATTTGTTTGTTGGAATGTGTTCATCATGGTATTAGCTAAGTGAGGCTTAATAGTTCATAGATTGATCCACCCTAAAAATTATTTCATCTAACCAATTAGTTTTATGTTACCAAGCTTACACCCTTTATAGTCAGGGAGTGACTCTTGGAGTGATAACATTTTGACGTCGTTTCTGGGGAACAAAAGTGAAGCTAGTTTCCCTGGGAGAATGACATAGATCCGATTCTTGATGGTAGACAAGAGAAGGACACAAAAATCATCTGTAATAATCTTCCTGGCGACTCCATAATCAAAGACTCCAATGGGGAGGATCCAGTTGACAAAAAGATGAAAGGGCATAAGGGAAAAACCATGTATCAGTTTATGAGTTTTCTTCATGAAATTTTATTATTCTTTTTCAGCGCATTTTTACTTTTCCCTTCACATATTAAGAGTATCATCTTGTGTTTTGTTTATTCAGATGATCATCAACCTACCTTTGTATATCCATCCTTGCAAGAGGAAAATTTGCAGCCTCCTTATGTTGTTGATGTTGACCTTATATCTTTACCTCAACCTATTCATAAATATGATCTTTGCGTTCAAATCCCTCCCGAATCTGATCACTCTTGTAACCTTGAGGAGATTGAAACCAATTCAAAACTTTCTAAGATCTCATTATCTTCAATTATTATTGAGCCTTGCCATCAGCTTGTTAATCCTCATATTCATCCCACTACTTTTCAAACTAGAATCAGAATGAATATGTTAAAGCCTTTAAGGATGCCATATCTTATTCATCCTTATCCTCTTGATTTCCTTGAGTATCTTCCCCATTTTTCTAGGGAGGATCATGTCACAATTGAGAAGCATTTGGAGGCCTTTGAAATTTTTTTTTATCAGTTCGAGATAGTTCATGATGATGTTACTACGAGGTTGTTCTCAACATATTTGTTTACATATGTTGTGGTATGGTTTAAGAGTTTGAGAGTTGATTGCATTAATTCTTGGATTGAATTGTCCAATGCTTTTCTAAAGCATTGGGGTGAGAACAAGTCTCTTGATTTGTACCTCACCGATTTTTATGCTTTGAGGAGAGGGGAGGAAGAAGCTATGTCCATATTTAAAAGAAGGTTCTACAAAATTTATCATGACATGCCCTTGGAGATATGACCTACTGAGACTGCTACCATGGTGTACTATGTTATGGCTCAACATCCATAGCTTGTTCTTCTCCTATTAGAAAGGAAATCATCATCTTTAAGACAATTGTTTGAGGATGCATAAGGAGTTGAGGAGAACATATGTTCTTCCAGAAGGATTTGAGATCCAACTTACTTTGAAAATATGCATGAACATGAGCAAGGAAACTATCAGTTATATGTTTCATATTTGGAGAAAGAAGACAGTGAGTATGCAATAGATCTGGAACAACATCAAGGATGTAAGCATATTTTAGATTTGGATAAGAATTCTTCAGTATTTGCAGATTATTCTATGGACATGTATGCATGCAAATTTTATGATAGGCTTTCAAACCATGTTGAACATACAGTAATTGATGATTGCATAGATAATTACATTTTATTAGTTGATCATAATCAGTGTGTTTCAAACATTGCTTTTCCATTATCTTATGATCATTATTTCGAAGAGGGATTTGTTCTTATTGATGATCAAGATCTGATTATAAGGGAACTAGAAGGTTGTTGATTTTCAACTATTGGCCCTTGGTTATGGAAGGAAGTGGAGATTAAGGAAAGAAGCGCGAAGTATGAACTGCGTGGAAAACAGATTGATTGAGATTGGGTCGAAGTGGCCAAAGAAGCAGAAAAGAAGGAGAGAAGTAAGAGAAAGTGAGTCATTGAACGAGAAGACCGAGGAAGACATATCAACAAGGAAGATGGATCATGGACAACTCAACAAGTGAAAAAATCCATCAACAAGTGCTTGGATCACCTCGCAGGAAAGAAGGAAAGACACGCTGGCAAAGCCCTGAAAACGTAGTCAAGTTGACCTAGGGTTTTAGACACCTAGTTTTTTGGAATTTTAGGGTTTTGACACCTTGGTTTCAGCCTAAGGTTGTTCGAGAGTCATTGTAATGTATAAATAAAGGTCAAGAGGACCTAGGATGGGATGGATTATGTAATGAGTGATTATTGTTGTTGAGAGAGAGAAGTATTTTGTTGAAAGAGAGTCCGTGTTGTAAGATCTTCGACTGTGTGCAAAGATCAACCCTACAACTGGGTGCATAGGGAGAGGAGAGGATAAGAGAAAGAGAGAGAGATATGCAAGATAAGTGTGTAGAAAGAACTGTATGTTTTCACATAATGTATCAGGAAACATTGTTTTGTGGACACATCCCTAGGGAGAGGGTGAACCACGCATATCTTGTTGTTTTGTGTGATCGATGATGTGTTATTTTGCTTCTGTTATTATGCTATTGTATCATTGTATCATATCTGAGATATATTACACGCAGTAGGCTTAGAGGAGATAAATACTAACTGGGTTGCTATGTGTTAGTGTTTTGGGTCCACTTTGCATTTCCTCTGGCTGTAGAAACCTGTGTCCTGCAACCCCCTATTGCTACTTCGGGTGAGACTACATCTGCTTCAGAGGTGTTGTCAAAAGGGCCAGTAGTTAGGTCTTGTTGGTGCGCTGTTACAGTTGAACCCTGGGTCTTCCCTTGTGCCAACAAATGGTTCCGTTGTCGGGACTGGGATCTTCTTGAGGGAATGTCAAGGTGGTTTCCATCGAAGATAGAGATTTAGAGGTGGATAGAAGAATAAGAAAAGGACTTCACTGAAGCTCAGAACTAGAACCCTAATATTAGTATAGAGGATTGGTTGGGAAGGTATATCTTTAGCGATATACACGAGATCTTCTTTGGAGGAATCCATCATGAGCTATATGAGTGGTTATCCAGATTAGCAAACACCCAGTTTGAAATCAAACTCAAACCACCTGTGGTTTGGATGTCGATGTTGATCAAGAAGGTCAAGAGAGTTGATAAAGTTGTGTCAAGACTAGTTGATCACTGGTTTGATAGTACCATTGGAGGGTACATCACTGAGTTTTCTATTGACAGAGTAGAATCATATATCCAAGCAGAGAGATATTTCTTTAAGGGGCCTAGAGGAAATTTTTTACATTTTCTAAAGTTGGACATCAAGATGCTATTGCATGAGAAGAACATATTGAAGATACAGTAATCAGTTGGAATAAGGAGCTAATGTTCAAGAACTCAGGCAACGAGAACGACACAGAGGTTGGACACATGCACAGCGGGAGATCATTTAGAGAAGTTCCTCTAGTGAGCCTATTTGAGTAAGTTCAAGAGCCACTGGCACAAGATGAAGGGTTCTACAATGGAGAAGAAGAAGAGTTGGTGACCGAGGAACATTCAGAGTCCGCTAGGGCAGAAGAAGAAAAGACTGAAGAACCTCACCGAGAAGAGTCAGAAATTTCAGGAACTGTGTAGACTGTTGAAGTAAGTACTATTAATCCTCCTGTTGTTTTAGCAACACTAAGTAACCAAAGTAACCTAAGTTATCAGAGCACTTAGAGCACTGGTACAAGTGTTTCAGTTCATACTCAGTCAAGAAACCTAGGAATATCTATGGCAGATGAGATGAGGTTACCCACCTTTAGGGGAGATGGATTTGAAGATCCTGATCAAAATTGGTTCTTATGAGAAGTTGTATGGAGTATTAAGAATGTCACTGATGAAGTTGTTAAGAGAGCTTAGTTTAGTACTACCCTGAGAGACCATGCACTGACTTGGTACATGAAATTTATTCAAGGAATTGTACAGCCTAAACCACTAAATGACATTAAGACTGCATTGATTACCGAATTCAAGAAACCCAAGTCAGAGTCGCAGTGCATTACAGAGTTGAAATAAATCAAGCAAAGAGTAGTTGAACCTGTTTGGGAGTTTGATCAGAGGTTTAAGACCCTGATAATCATTTCATTTTTCAGATTCCAGATGAACATGTTGGATTACTAAGAGGGGGGGGGTTGAATAAGTAATAGAGCAATTTAGTCGCTTTTAACCATACAATCCAAGTGCTATATCAATGCATCATTATTATTCAATAACTGCAGAGTAAACATGTAATGAACAAATGAACAATCATACACATACACAGTACACCAGTGTTTTACGTGGAAACCCAAATTGGGATAAAACCACGGATTGCTTTTTCTTATATGTCTTGAATAATTACAGTCATTGGAAGCACCAACTTCTTTTGTTTTCCAGTTGCAACTGGGAGGAGGCTCCAACCCCCTAGTTTCTCAGGCTACAACCTGAGGGAAGCTCCAACTCCCCAAATCTCTAGCTACAACCAGAAGGAGGCTACAACCCCCAATGTTCTCCGGCTACAACCGAAAAGTTTCTACAACCACCTGTCCTTGCCTCGTCCTGCCACCCTGAAGTAGAAGCAGAATGATGGAACCACTGTCACACTATCACTGTGAGATATACTGCTATAAACCTGTACCAAATAGTCTGAACCATGCATCAACTTGTACCTCAACCTGTAATCAACCTGTACCATAAACAAGTGCATCAACCATGTGTTGGACGGGCGAAATTGATCGTCCGTCAACTGGGAGAGTGGAACCGGTCCGGGGTTGTCTAAATAACCCAAGCCATTTGGAATGGACCACCCTGACGAGTTTAACGGCTCCGTTGGCTGCTCTAAGGTCTTCTATGAAAAC
>ML802041.1:137661-151041 GCA_009831015.1 Picea engelmannii
TCAAACAAACTTGGGTCCATTACCCAAACCTGGGGTCTCCAACTTCTCATGGCCATAACTCTCTAACCATGAGGAATTATGTGACATTCCACATACCACCGGAAATGACATGAAAAGAACTATCCATATAGGATATTTTCCCTTTCAAATTCACTTTCCTTCATCTCATTATTCCACAATTAAGCATGGGTTCTCTTACTCCACAAAGCGTCTTCACGTGAGGGCTTTCACCATAAGGGGACCACTTTGGAGTTCATCCATATTTACTTCTTATCAAACATGAAAAAAAAGTAATGAGTCATATTTACATCAAACACTATTGGGTCCATTACCCAAACCTTTGTGCTATGGGTCTTTCTTCAAGGGTTGACATCAATGACAACCAACCTTAATCAATAGAACAAAATAAAGAATGGTTCATTGCTGCCCTCTTGCCACACATCAGATTCCCTCTGATGAAACAAAAGATCGCTTCATAGGCTGAGGCATTGGAGATCGCCATGAAACTAGAATCATCCCCTATGGGAGAGTCCATCTCAGGTATGAGTCAAATTTTGAGTCAGCTAACTAGATTATCGTTGTAGGTCGAAGATATGAAGAAAGATAAGGGAAAATATAAAAGAGAAGATATCTGGTGTATCAGATGCAAATCAGAGGGCCAAGACAAGAAGAACTGTCCTCTATTTCATGAATACTTGGCTTCAGGAGCTCTGCACCCTTTGAAGCAGGTTACTCTACCTTGGTGTGAGGTATGTAGAAATAGACATCGCCCTGGTGAATGTTATTACATGCAAAACTATGTCCAAACACCTACCAACCTTTACTGCACATTCTGCAAATCTGTGGGGTATGATGAGAAATATTGTAGGGCTTATGACCTCTTGCATGAAAGATCAAGAGACACATATAGAATTCAAGGCGAAGTATAGTAGGAAGGAAATACTACACATTTTAACTCCCTAGGAAGAGGAAACTTAAACCCTCGCGTTGGATTCAGAGGAAGAGGAGGAGGAGGAGGAGGAGGAGGTATGGGTCAAGGTCAAGGTCAGATCATTTGTTATAACTATGCACAACCATGAAATTTGGCAAGGGACTGTCAGAACCCTTGTACAACTTGTAGCTACTGCAACTCATTTGAACATGTTATTGAATATTGTCCTGTGTATTTAGCCAAACTTCAAGAGAGACGAGGAGGAAACCCACAAGTACAATTAATCTCAGCAGAACCTCACGGAGAGGATCCTAGAGTCACTGTTATCACTAGAGGAGGAGATGCTACAGGAGAAGACAGGGTGACTCCAACAAAGACTACAAAATAATTAGGGGTCAGAAGAGCTACAGAGAAGACACAAGAGTTTGATCTGAGGAAAGAAAAGTAGAAGTTTGAAGAAGCAAGAAGAGAATTTGGAGGAGATCATGTTTCTTCATCAAAGGTACAACCAGAAGTGAGAGAATGTGGGATGCCCCTGGAATTCGATCAGTCTGCATCACCGGGAGAAGGAAAAGAGGTAAGAAATCTTGTTAGTTTCTTGTATATGTTCATTGATTTGATTAAGGATGAAAGAGCCATACAAGAACTACAACAGTTGATCCGACATTATGAACAAGGGAAGGTAGACCCTCTACTAAATAGAGAAGTACATCAAGTATCCGAAAAGAGAAGGAAAAATAAGGAACTACACCTTAATGCTCAAATTGGAGATTATGATATAGATTATGTGGTCCTCAACTTAGGATTAGAAGTCAATGTTATGACGAAGCAGACCTGGGCATTGATGGGAAAACCTAAGTTAATTTATTCCCCTATCATGGTTAGGATGGCTAATCAGTAGGCAATAATCCCCTTTGGGAGACTATATCATGTCCCTATGGACATCGATGGGGTAAGGACATTTGTGGACTTCGAGGTGATTGAGATAGTTGATGATAGCTATCCTTATCCTGCGTTGTTAGGAATTGATTGGGCTTTCAACAATTCCACTGTTGTTGACTTAAAGAAAAGAATAATGACATTTGAAGGTGATGGCCTTAGGGTCATTGCACCTCTGGTTCCTGATGAAGGTCGAAGATACATAGAACCCATCAAAGAAGAAGACCGCGCACATGAGCTAGAGAATATATATAAATTAACAATGAGACAACATGATTATATTAACCCTACAACAGATGGGAATTTAAGCCGGTGAAGTGAAAACGCATGCTCATCAAACTCAGAAGAAGCAATGGAGAATTGACATAACAAAATGTATGAAGTTTCTACACGGAGGTGCGCTAGATTGACTAGGGAAGTTCACTGGATTGGCACAGAAGTAAGAAATCTGCCCACATTTGATGGTTTAAATCATTTAGAAACATTCTTATCATATTTTGAAGAAATTGTACTAGTACAACAAAGATTGTTGGCACTTGATGAGGCTTGGAAAGAAACACCAGCAAGATGGTGGGGGACATATAAAAAGAACATCGTCGACTGGATGCAATGTCTCACTTTGATGGCAGTGCGCTTTTCAGAACAAGTAGAAGGATGTGAGGTTTGATACACAGGTCAAAGTTTTCTGAAGGACCATGTGCGAGGTTGTGAGGAGGCATGGAGAAAAATTCCTCAAGAATAGTGGGTGCATAAGTTCATCAACACTCTAGACACAATGCCTATCAATTGGTATATTCAAGTAGAATTGCACCTCACCACTTCATATTGGTATGGTATGACTCAAAAATTTGTAGCTACATTTTTATTTGAAAGCCAATAACCTTCAGTAGATCAAGCTCTACAAGTTCTAAGAAAAAACGTCTTTGAGGAGGAACCTAACCTCCCGATTGAGCAAGAAGAGGATGAATGGATTGCATCCCTTCAGAAATTTCAAGGATATTACAATATCAATGTTGATGAGGATGATGATCCTAGGAATGTGAACATTGTAGAAACAGAAGGACAAAGAGATGTAGAAGGACTGGGAGTCGAACTAGCTTTCATTGAACAACCGATCAAAATCAAGCAAGTTAATATTGGAACAGAGCAAGCACCTAAGCTTGATAATGTTGGAGATTATTGGGATGATGCCACCATTGATAAGATCACAGAACTACTGCATGAATATCATGACTTGTTCCCAACCAAGTTCACTGATATGAAGGGCATTAAAGGGCCCCATGGGAGAGATGAACATCCCCTTGAAGCCAGATGCTAGACCAGTAAAGTAGAGACCCTACAGATTGAATCCCAAATATAAGCAGAAAGTGAAGATTGAATTAGACAGAATGTTGGAAGCAGGATTCATAGAACCTGTTGAAGAGTCGGAATGGATTATCCCTATGGTGGTAAAAGATAAGAAGACAGGAGATATCAAGATCTATGTAGATCTCATGAAGCTGAATGATGCCTGTTTGCATGACCCATTCCCTACACCTTTCACCGACGAAGTGTTAGATAATGTAGGAGGTCAGAAAGTTTACTCCGTCACAGATGGATTTTCACGTTATCACCAGATCAGGATTTCCCAGGAAGATCGCAATAAGACCACGTTTGCAACAGAATGGGGATCCTACCAGTATACAGTGATGCCTTTTGGATTGAAGAATTCACCCACCATCTTTTCTAGGGTGGTGGTCGAAGCATTCAAGGAGTTTTTACATAAATTTTTGGAAGCATATTTTGATGATTGGACTGTTTTTAGCTTATTGCAAAACCAGATTGAATGTTTAAGACTAATGTTGGATAAGTGCAGGCAATGTCAAATTGCCCTCAACCTGAATAAGTGCATCTTCTTCTCACCCTTTGGAGTGCTACTAGGACATATTGTGTGTAATAAGGGGTTGTTGGTAGATCCATCCAAGATTACCATTATTGTTGATCTACCTCCCCCTACTTCAGTCAGACAACTACGCACTGCGCTGGGACATATTGGATACTACAGAAAGTTCATTAAGGGATATGCACATATTACAACACCTATGGAGAAGTTATTAAAGAAATATTGTCAGTTTCAATGGACAGAAGAATGTCAGTAGAGCTTCGACACACTGAAACAGAAAATGGTTACTGCACCTATTCTAGTTTTCCCAGATTGCAGCAAGGAATTTCATGTGCATGTCGATGCTTCATCGATTGCACTAGGAGCAGTGTTAGCACAACCAAGAGCAAGAGATATTGACCATCTGTTATCCTTTTCTAGCAGGAAGCTATCTACAACTGAGATAAACTACACTACCACTGAGAGAGAAGGTTTAACCATGGTGTACGCGCTACCGAAGTTTCAACAATACTTGTTGGGAGGAGACTTTAAGATGTTCACTGATCACTCTGCGTTGAAATACCTAGTAAACAAGCCAGTTTTGGGGGGAAGAATATGCAGATGGCTACTGTTATTCCAGGAATATGACTTTGAGATTGTGGTCAATCTAGGAAGAATGAACAAGGGACCTGACCACTTGTCTAGGTTGGAGCATGGAGAGGAACCTACCAGTTTGGAGGATACACTAACAGATACACAGTTGTTGGCCATAAGAAGGATTGATGATCACTTTGCTTATATAGTCTAGTTCCTATCAACATGAATGGCACATTGCGGATATACAATCATTCAAAAGAAACAACTGGTAGTTCGCGCTGCAGATTTTTCACTTATAGCTGGACATCTATACAAGATGGGACCTGATGAGATATTGAGGAGATGTGTTATGGAGGTAGAAAGACCATTGATTCTAGCAGAAGCACATGAAGGCATCGTAGGAGGACACTACACAGGAAAATCAACAACGCAGAAGGTTCTTAGTGCTGGCCTCTGGTGGCCTACTTTACATAAAGATGCTAAGGAATACTATAAATCCTGCGATGTATGCCAGAGAATTGGGAAACCTTCCAGAAGAGATGAGATGCCTTTAGCACCACAGTTGACCTTACAGGCATTTGAGAAATGGGCTATTGATTTCATGGGACCTATCAACCCACAAGGAAAGCACACATGAGCTAGATACATCATCACTGCAACAGAGTATTTGACCAGATGGGCAGAAGCAAGACCAGTGAAGGACTGTAGTGCAACTATAGTTGCGCGATTTTTATTTGATGATATCATAACCAGGTTTGGATTCTCGAAGACCCTGATGAGCGATTAAGGTACACACTTTATTAATAATACCATTGAAGCTTTGACTCAAGAATTTGAAGTCCACCATTAGAAGAGTACTCCCTACCATCCACAAGCGAATGGGACGGTCGAAGCTTTCAACAAGATCTTGGAGACAATGCTAACGAAGATTTGCAGTGTGAACATGGATGATTGGGATTTGAGAGTACCAACAATACTATGGGCCTATAGAACAACTTACAAGAAGATAATAATGCAGACTCCCTTTAAGTTGGTTTATGGTCTAGAAGCAGTTGTCCCTATGGAATATTTGGTTCCTAGTCTCAGAATTGCAACATTCATATATATGGATGACACTGGCATTGTTCAAGAGAGGCTCGCGCAGTTGGTGGAACTAGAAGAAGACATATTTATTGTAGGATTTCATCAGTAGACACAGAAGGAACGAGAAAATTCCTACCATGACAGACATATCAAGAAGAAATCCTTTAAACAAGGAAATCTGGTATTGGTATATGACAACAAGTTCATGAAGCATCCAGGGAAATTCATAACACATTGGCTTGGGCCATTTGAGGTCACCTATGTTACAGAAGGAGGAGCTGCGTAGTTGAAGACACTGAATGGAGAATGGAAGGAAGGTTTAGTGAATGGCAGCCGGTTGAAATTGTACTATGACAACCAGTTGCCTCACAACTCTCAGTAAAAGCATAAGGAGAAGGGTCTAGGTAGCAGGTGCAGTTGAAACTGGGTACCAGACACAGAAAAGACAGTCTGCATAGGGAAGAAAGGGGTAGAGTAGAAAGAACAGGCTGCCCTGCGCAGTATGAAATCGAAGTGAAACAAAAGGTTCAGACCTGAAGTGCCTTGATATGAGACACATGTGAGTGCTGGGGACCTATTGGCCCTTGGTTACGAAAGGAAGTGAAGATTAAGGAAAGAAGAGTGAAGTACAAACTGCGCAGAAAGAAAATTGACTGAGATTGGGTCGAAGTGGCCAAAGAAGCATAAAAGAAGGAGAGAAGTAAGAGAAAGCGATTCGTTGAATGAGAAGAATGAGGAAGACAGATATACAAGGAAGATGGATCATGGACAAATCAACAAGCAGAAAAAGCTATCAACGAGTGCTTGGAGCACCTCACAGGAAACAAAGAAAGACAGGTTGGCAAAGCCCTGAAAACGTGGGTCAAGTTGACCTAGGGTTTTAGACACCTAGGTTTTTGGCATTTTAGGGTTTTGACATCTAGGTTTCGGCCTAAGGTTGTCCGAGAGTCATTGTAATGTATAAATAAAGGTCAAGAGGACCTAGGATGGGTTGGATTATGTAACGAGTGATTATTGTTGTTGAGAGAGAGAAGTATTTTGTCAAAAGAGAGACTGTTTTGTAAGATCTTCAACTGGGTGTGAAGATCAACCCTGCAGCTAGGTGCACAGGGAGGGGAGAAGAGAAGAGAAAGAGAGAGAGATATACAAGCTAAGTGCATAGATAGAACTGTATGTTTTCACATAATATATCAGGAAACATAGTTCTGTGGAACTATCCTTAGGGAGAGGGTGAACCACATATATCTTGTTGTTTTGTGTGATCGATGTTGTGTTCTTTTGCTTATGTTATTATGTTATTGTATCATTGTATCAAATTTGAGATATAGCTCGTGCAGTAGGATTAAAGGTGATAAAGAGAAACTGGGTTGCTATGTGTTAGTGTTTTGGGTCCACTTTGCATTTCCTCTAGTTGTAGACACTTGTGTCCTGCAACCCCCTATCGCTACTTCGGGTGAGATTGCATGTGCTTCGCAGGTGTTGTCGAAAGGGCAGTAGTTAGGGCTTGTTGATGCACTGCTAGAGTTGAAACCTGAGTCTGCCCCTGTGCCAACATCAAACCAAGAGGCATTCATGGATGAGCAGTTGTTTTATGTGGATCGATATGTTTCTGATCTTGGTTTCAAGGATCCAGTTGCAACCTTGATGGAGTCATATATTTCAGATCACTTGAAAGTTTCAGATTTCATTTACTCATGAACACTTTCGGGTGAGTATTGTTTCCTGAAGGATTTTCTATCACTGTTTATATTTTTCTGTATTTATCTATTGATCAGTGATAGAGACAAGATAATTTCAGTTTTGAAACTACTTGAATGGATGTTGTGGAAGTCTTCCTTTAATTGATCAAGTTGCAGATCTGGTTAGAGGTAGGGTAGTATAGGAAATAAGCTCGCCTTCCGAGCAACTACTTTCCTTCAATTTGCAGCAGATATATTAGTTATATTACTTGAATAAGTGGCAAGTTTTGAAAGTTTGCAGAGAATGGTTGACTGTTGACTCCATAGCCCAATGGAAAGGCCACTGGAACTGCTAGGTTCTTGGAGCCTCCCAGGGAATTCTCCATCTTAGTTAGAGCCAGATGTTAGCGCTCAAAATGTCCTTTAAAATTTTTAAGCGCCTTCACCATTTTGTGTTGAATTGTCATATTCTTTTGGTCATTTGCCTATGCCATAAATTCAAAATTTTCCATTTGAATTCTTCATCAAGTCTCATGAGATTTTATTCTTAGTTTTGGCCTAGAAACCTTATGATTGCTGGCCTAAAACCTACATGGAAAAAAATAACTTTTTCATTAGACCTTCACTTTTATATGTTTTTCATATTATCAAATAACAAATATAAATTCTTATTTGTTTATTTAGCCTTTTTACCAAAAGTGGTGTATGCTCGAATGTGTTATCCCTAAGCCTTCCTTAACACCTAAATCACTACATATGCCAAAATATGAGTCCAAAATTCAACAAATAAACCAACACAAGCCCAATTCCAAGTGCCAAGCCCGATTCCTTTCCACATGTCTCATCGAATATCAATAGGTGCATCAACGTATATAAAGACTATAACCTAAAATTTCCCAATGCATGTGGGATTTTTCTCAATGAGTAAAAATAAACCCAGCACATAGTGTATACCAATTGCTAAGTGTATTCAGTTATGAAGGTGTCAAGTGTATGAAATTTTAGAACTTGATTTATATGTCTGCATGAGATCGCCCAAGGCGCCACAAGGAGGAAGCTCGAATGCATGTTGCAATACAAAACAATTAATAGTTGCAGGGTTGCAAGCTTGTTATCAACTATTGAAGCATTCATCCAGGTGTTGAACTCAATCACAGATGGAACCGTTAGTGTAATTTGGTTAAGAGCGTATCTATATGATCTATCTGAGAAAGAAATCTGAGCATTAATACCAGTGAATGTGTACCATGAAGCAATCAATCAGAGACTAAATTTTACCATGTGTTGTGCAGGTTCAAATTCAATTTTTATCAGGAAGCAATTCATGGAAGCACTATGCCATTAAATTTGCAGAAGATTGAGCTCATAGAAGAGGGCACATGAATGCAATTAATGTTTATGTATATGTACTAAATTGATGAACATTGAGCAAGAGCTTGGAACAAATTTCAACCATCTCTTGATCATTTTCAAAGAGACTCCACAACATTTTAAAAAGAAGCTTCAGTTGCCCATGTGCAGGTTCAGACTCAAAATGTCAATGGAAGCTATGTAAACTATGGATCTTGATGATGAAAATAGCTTCGAATTTGATATTCTTGATAACACAAAAATTTGGCCAGAGAATCTATTTCCTTTGCAGACTATTAGGAGGCATGTTTTCAGCGAGGAGGAAGTAAAGTCAAATTTGACTTCTTGTTCGGTTTTGAAAGTGACATCTATGATCCAACTATCGAAAGAAAGTTTGAAGAAGACTATTCCTAGCTCAAGGAAATCCTCAGTGGAAGTCAAAGACTTAGATTTGGATAGGGATTTTATCCCTTAGATTTAGGATCTAGTTCCTAGTTTCTAGTAAACAGTTTTGATTTATTTTTGACATGTAGTTTTTAGATCCATCTTTTCAAGATCTATAAAAACATGTATTCTCTATATATATTTTAGAAATTGTATGGAGAAGGGGGGGGAGCATTCTTCAGAACTGTGGTTCGACCTTTGTGAATTATAAGAAAACTATATACTAAGATATTTGTTAAGTATATATCTTAATGCAAAATTTCCTCTTTTATATTTTTTATCAGACTTCCATTCCTTTCCATTTATTTTCCGTATATGTGGATGAATTGCAAAGTTCTTAGTGTCTATAGTTCATTTTATGATTAAGAGATGTCATTCTTTCATTGCATTAGTGGATTTAGATCCCACATATAATTTATTGTTGTAATTGACCATTTGTATATGCTTTTAGTGTATCTGATTCTGTTGATACAATAATGTTCTTTATTCTATATAAATTTTAATTCATCTTATCTGTTCGGAGAAGATTTTATTTGTTGGAATGTGTTCATCATGGTCTGGAATAAGTGAGGCTTAATAGTTCATAGATTGATCCACCCTACAAATTATTTCATCCAACCAATTAGTTTTATGTTACCAAGCTTACACCCTTTACAATCAGGGAGTGACTCTTGGAGTGATAACAGATGGCACACAACTCCTAGAAGCTTCTTTCCTTTGAACCTCCTATCTAGCCTCCTCAACCCATGATACATGCATGTCAGTCCTGGAAGATGCCTCTCTCCCACCTGAAACTGAGGGGGAAGTCCCTATGAATGGATGACTCTCCCTTTGATCCCACTTACTCCCAATGAGATCAGGCTCCATTCGTATACTCCCTCTAAAATATGACTCCCTCTGAGTCTGCACAAACTATGGATCCATATTCTTCCTCTGAACCTATTGACCTCCTTTGAATTGTCCCAGGGGGTTAATTATCCCTACTATATCTTGATGGATGACTCCCTCTAATCCAACACTATTTGTGGGGCTACMTGTCTCATAACTAGTGGAGCTACTTGCTCYCTCTAAACCTATGCTACTAGTTGAGCCACCTTCCTCACCACTGGTGGAGCTACTTGCTCCCTTTGTACTTKTGTTATTGGTGGGTCCACCTGCCTCACTACTGGTAGATCTACCTTCTCCTCCTCATATGTATCTCTACTCCTACTAGTCATAACATGCATAGGCTTGCCCCTCAACCTCTAAAGGTTGCCCTCCCTAACTCCAATAATCAYAGTTGATMTGAAGCTAGATCTTCTAGGCACAAACAACATATGTCTATCTTGAAATAATATGTGGTACCCCTTTCTCTCAATCTTTGATATTGAGAGAAAACTCCTCCTAATTTMTGGAACCCGTAACACATATGACACCCTTAGCACCTCTCCTAAATTAAATCAGAAYGATACTGTACCAAATCCTCGTACTGCATGTTTGGATCCCATGCCAAGATCCACACACAAGTTTGAGCCAACCTCTATGAAAGTGTCAAATAAATATCTATCACCTGTCATGTGGAAAGATGATCCACTATCCACCAACCAAGTCCCCATGTTGGAAACTATACCTAAAAGGGTGGATACCAACAAGATCTCCCTCTGGAACCTGTCTGCAACCTCATCAACCTCTCCTACTGATGCTTTTTGCCTTCTTCCCCTTCCCCTATGGTGTGGACACTGTGAATCATAGTTCCCAAATTCATGACACTCAAAACATCTGATCTTGCTAAGATCCTTCTTCCATCTCAGTTCTAGAGAAGCTTCTCTCTCAAGAGAATCCCTTCTTCTTGGAGAATTTATTCTACCTGGAGAACCTCTTCTTCCCTTCCTAGTGCGGGATGCAAGGGCCTAGTTTTCATCACTGCTACTCTTCACCATACCATCCATATCATCCTTGGACACCAACCGAGTCTCCTCCTGGATACAATTAGTCCATAATTTATCAAATTTCGGTAACTTGTATTATGCACAGATCCCCTACACGAATGGTTCCCATGACCTAGGAATACCTCTCAATGCCACATTCACCAAGTCAACATCTTCCACCTTATCACCGATGGCCATAAGTTGATCTCGGATATGTGTAATCTTCATAAGATAGTTCACAATCGTGTCCTCACTAGACATCCTAACAACATGAAGTTGATGCTTCAAATGCAAATTCCTGCTTGTATTCTCATTCTGGTATAGACCTACTAGAGAATCATACATCTCCTTGGAATATGTCTTCTCAACAATGTAAGGGATCAAGTGATCCTTCACAGATTCTAGCAACACTCACTTGGCCTTCACTCCCCTCTTTTTTTGGAATTCCAAATCTACTGGATCAGTCGGGCTATGGACCACATCCTCAATATATTCTTTGAGATCATTCTCCTCCAACAAGATAAGAACCCTATCCTTCCAAGATTGAAAGTTTGTTTCCCCTTCCAACTTGTCCTCAAGCTTCAATGTGTTCGCGATCTTGACCAGCTGAGAGAAAAGTAATAAATATGTAACCAATTGTAGCATCTATGTGTCTCAAAGATGATCCCCTTCTTTTCAAATCCCAAGATTTTATTCCATGTCAATTTTCACATGCAACTCTATGTGACTAATTTTCAGATCTGAAAAATTGCTTCCTAGTGATACAACAATAAAATTCCAACTGTTATCACTGAATAATTTTACACTAAAAATTATTGATTGAAATTATATGAAGTGGAAACAAAAAATATCATAGATGAATCATCAACACATATGAAACACAATATTTATGTTCTTATAACCTTATCAAATTCATAAATCCCGAGGACAAAAACCAACCCTCCCAGCTAATAAAGATATCACCAAATCTGAGGACATCACTCGTCCTCTCAGCCAATACAATTTCATTAAAATATGAGAACAACCTTGTCCTCCTATAACCATACAAATAGGAAAAACAAAACCTCAACAAATATCCTGGAAATATCTTCTTCCCACGAATCTGCTGCAGACCACTTGTACGACCTGCCGACGTCACTCGTCAGCCTATACAGACTTGCACCTCCTTAGAAAGACTTTGTACGGATGTACATGATTGTTCCCACTACAACCCATGTATGTAGATGATTGTTCCCACTTCAACCTGCGTACGTACATGACTGTTCCCATTGAAACCCATGTACATGCACACAAATTTGTATGGACACTTTCGTACGATTCACTCCACTTGTACAGTTTCTTCCTTCTGTGATTGCCTCTCTATCCCACACGTGTGGTGTGATTTTCCCCACCGAGAACCGAAAATAAAGAGTCCTCAACCCTAGGACATATTTTCCACCATGCTTAATTTCCCTTTTCTGAAAATAACAAAGCCTCCTGGCACAAGTACATACTCACTTATGCTAACTCCATCCTTACACAATGAGAAAATGTCACAATGACCTCTCTTCTTTATATATAAGTCCAATGAGTGAGTTTAGGCACCCCTTATAAAATCAACAATTAATTAGAATACTTTATTCCTCTTTGTGGGTGTGACACCCCATCACAAGCCCACAAAGCCCATCAACTTTCCCACGAGGCCCTAGCCTCATTTTGGGGCCAATTTCACTAAAACAAAAGATTGATCTAGTGCCAATGAATATTCCCACATGCCTGACACCCAAACCTCTTATGGGAATACCTCCCAAGGCTATAATAAACAACAAAAACAACTTGTTTATTGGGGAATTTGACTGATACAAATTCCCCAACTTTTCCCATAGTTCCTTGGCTGTATATTCTTCTGACACATTCTGTAACACCAAATCTCCCAGGCATAGTCGATTGATACTCCTTTCTCTTCTATCCAAATTCTCCCAATATTCTTTCAACAAAACAATAGATTGAATACTATTTGTTTGTGTACCAGAATCCACAATGATATGTTGTCTTTTTTCTACAAGAAGGTCCTCTGGCTTGAGCTTCATAGATCAAATGTTTTACCATTGAACTTATCAATCTTGATTCTAGAACTACTTGCCATTCTCTTTCAACACATGAATCACCACTGCAAATCTCCCACTGAACCCAGGCTTATAATAGACCCAAGATAACTTGATCTATCAAGACTGATACAAACCCTTAAAAACAAAGGCATCCCTTTGAAGCCAAAAATGTGTTATGATACCGCATATAAGTTTTAAACCTGTGAAGTAAAGCAATGCATACAAGTTCTTAAGCAAAACATAAATTAATCAATGGCTCATACACATAGTACATAATGATTTATGTTGGAAACCCTTAATCGGGAGAAAAACAACCCTCCTTGCTACCACACCTCTCAACTCTTCATTGTATTAATTTCACCATTCACAATACAATATATACAATATTTTAGGTATTTCATAGCTACCAAAACACTAATCCCTTAATCCGGGATTAATTTAGAAAAGCACTAAAAATAGTTAGGTGACGTGATAGTCAGACCCTGTCGTCAAATCCGATGCA
>ML802041.1:151131-166104 GCA_009831015.1 Picea engelmannii
CACTTGGACCATCCTTGTTGACTACACTTGCCATTTGGGATATCTCCTTAGGTATCTTGACTATGGGGTTGACCACATGGATTGCATGAAGTAAGATCCTCTTATTCAACCATATTATTTCTACCTAAAGGAGTTGGGATTCTTTGATTTTGTTAGACTTTTTTTTACTTATCCCAATTAAAATCCCCCCCTGGGTTGGAATCTACTACCCCTCTATTTGGATGATTTTATTCTACATGGATTGATTCTATTGTTTCAACACTTTAGTTTCTTTGGAAAAAATCACCTCTATCCTTTCCATAGCCTCAACAAGAAATTCCATCATACCGGTGTAGTCTAAGAGGTGTTGAATACTCCTTTATTTGACTCATTCTTAGAGGAAGAAGTTCTAGAAGTATTAAAGGGTTCAACTTTCAAGGAGAGCAATTTTTATTTTTATTTTACTTGCATAGTATTTTTCCACCTCTAAAGTAGTAGGGGATTTATCTCTTAACAAGAAACCAAATTTCCCTCCAAAGGCATTTTTATAATGTAATAAGATTGTTTCATCGTTCAGTTTCAGATTAGGAGATAAATCCTTTAACAATTTATTGAACCTTTCGTCAAAGCCCTTAACCATTTCACTATCCTCCTTCTTAATTTCATGAAGTTGTGTGAGCATCAATCTTGCATATTTCCTAACATCCCACCTTTTCATGAAAGCATCATGGAAATAATCCCAATTCATGATACTATTGGTTGGAAAGCTACTATACCAGGCTTTGGCATTTTCTTCTAGGAATAGGAAAAACAATTTCATAACAATATCCTTGTTCTCATTGGGAATTGAATGTTTTACAACACCCTAATAAAAATTTGGAAGGCATTCCTTAGCAGTGATGACGTTGTTACCCATAAACTTAGGGAAACATTTATTATACTTGTCGGGCATAGCATGAGGAAACCCATTTATTCCATTCATGTTGAGGGGTTTGTAAACATTTTTGACACATGTCTTATCACCCATATTGATTGTTTGTTGGTGACCTATAGAAGGATTCAAATTTACAGGAATATTACTAGAGGAAGCTTAAGAAACCTCTCTCCTTCTTTGTCTATAAGTTTTTTTAGGGTCTGAAAGACTCCGATAGAGGGTTGGAACTTCTTGTTGGATACCCTCCACTAGAAGCTTCCTCATGTGGAGTCACCGAGTGAGTAATCTAAAGGAGAAATTGAAATCCTACTCACCAAAATAAAGTGAAGCTACACTTCAAATGAACCAAGGCATGGAATTTTACCTAGGAAACGACACCAAAATGTTATCTCTCAAACACTCCCTAAAGGAAAATTTCAACCCTACTGCGAGGGGAAAACCTAAGGATACTATCAAGTGAATCACTACCTATCACATATGTGATTCACTCCATTATTTATGCTAGGAAAACCAAACCAAGGGGGGAATGTTGTGTGGTCAAGCTAATTCCTATCATTGTAATTTAGAAATAAGTGAGGACAAGGATTAGACACAATACCACAAAGTATGCTCCTAGTAAATCTAAGTTATCAATAGGAAAACCAGTGAATAAAGGGGCCTTCCGAAAACCAACCCATGGGAGATGTCAAGTCCCCAAAGAATGTCTAGAAAAGGTGCGAGAGATAGGTACGGTAACATGCTTGCAATGCTCACCTAAGGTGAAAGTACCTTCATGAAGATGGGCACCCTCCCTAGGAGATGAAATGACGATTATGCATCTGCCTCAAGTATCGCGGGTACTTCCAACTTTTAGTCACCTCTGTTTATGTCCTATGAATGGAAAATATGGATACCACTTCACAATCAATGACTGGGTACAACAATCATAGCTCAGGACCACACATATAGGTAGGGAAACTAAGCTTGCAATTCCAAGAAGTGATTACACCCACGGGGCCTTGCACTTCCAAAATATCCATACATCTAGTATTCCATGGACACCAGAACATGCGGAGAGGGGATATCACCCCACTTGCTCTAAGTGCTACCTCGTGCTTAAATCTTATGTGAGAGGAGCTTAGCATTGAGTTAAAATCCTTGGCCTATTTTTTACTACCCATTTACGCCTTTTTATTTTAAATGTTTAGTTTATTGAATGAGTCCCCTTTCTTTAGATATTCTTAGAAAAACCAAGGATTGCTCAAGCTTAGTATTTAGTTTTTTTTTTTTTAACTTTATCTCTTCACCTCTTAGCCTTAATGGGTTTATTTATTCATGCTTTCACTTTGAACTTTCCTTTTGACCTCTGAGAAATCATACATGACTAGGATGCAATTATTTTATGTGGATGGAATGAATAATACTTGGGAGGTGAAAAGTGGTTAGCATGGTTGGGATATGTGTAGCGTTATCTAGCCTAGACACCCAATGGTACAAGTCACCCTAAGAAATGCCACACTTCTAACAGAAAACATGTTCCCCAATGTACTATGAGGCAAGAAATAAAACTGTATAATGTTATGAAATTCCTAAAGACAATCATTAGATGTGTACCACTTTATGATGAGCCAATAGGTTATATCATAATTTCCAAATGGGTATTAATACATGAAACATCAAATGAAGTAAATTGAACCATACCATACCCTAGTGCATTTGTCATCTGTGGAGAGGGGACAAAAGTGACCTACACCACAATTGAGCTATCAAAATCATGTATTGTGGTGGAGATAAAGAAGAAGTATGCCCGAATCTAGCAAATATGAGAATGACACCTCATGCAAGTGGAAACATGACACCCTTGTGAGGATATCCAAAGGTTGTTACCCCTGAGAGGGTAACAAGTACCAACACCTTCCAAAAACAAATGTGCATCGGTTGTAAAAGAGATTTTAAAACCCTAGGAAGGTAATAGTAACTTCCAAAAAATAATTATGCAACAAAAAGGAGAGTACATTGGCTGTAGAAGAGGGTTTTCAACCCAAGGAAAAACCTTAAAAAAGAGTGATCCAATAAACACTATTTTTGTAACTGTAAGGGAAATGTTATTAGCCTAAAATATTTGGATCAACTACAAAAAAATGAGTGAAAATAATGACCTTGAAATCTTGCTTCCACAATAATAAAACAATAATGATGACACTTACAAAAATCCTTGGATCAACTGCTAAATCGAGCGAGTGAGGTTGAAACTCACTCTGAGACCATGTTGAGGTTAACAAGTGTTAGCAAGAGAATTGAATAGAACCAAAACCAACACAAATTCCATATTGAAAAAATAAATAGACAACACTAGGGTAACCAAGAGAGGTGAATCCTTAGAGAGAGGATAAACCCTAACACAATTGCACTGGAGAGAGGAATAACCCAAGCATATGATAGACCAAACCAAGAACAAGAGAACATGATGCTTTATGATTCTCTTAGGCTAAATCACTTGTATAAGAATGAGTGATCACAATGTGTTAAAATGCAAATAAGATTTATGTATTTATAAATAATGAAAGTAGTAGCACATTGTGCACTTTGCCCAAGGAGGGGTTATGTACTACAATGAGTTGATTAACCAAACCAAGAAATATAATATAAAAGAACAAATAATGTAGATGGAGGTCAAATGTAAAAAATACATCCTTAATTCTAACATGTTACACCCTCTCTCTTGGTTCAAGTTGTCCTTCAAAACATCAACCTAGCAAACTAGGTTAAGTGGCTACTCCTCCCACCTTCCAATTTTTTTTTGCATTCCCTTTCTCTGTAGTCAACGTTCAATCTTCATGCAACATCTTCTCACTTTCTCAATATTCTAAAACTACCAATTAATATTGTCTTCTCATCTTTTCTTGACCAACATTATTCCCACCCAATATCAGAATTGCATAATATTAGAGCACATAACTATAAAATATGGAAGCAAATCCAAGTTCTTGGAAGCATCCAAATAAAAATTCCACAACTCCAATGAACCAACTCTTTCCCAATTAGTTGTGTCAAGTGAAAATATACCTAGTAATATCTCTCATGTCGAGGTTGATCCCACACAATTCTATTCAAATTTTCTATCCTATTTGAGTTTCTTTACACAAATTTTCCCATCATTCTTATCCAACATGTTGAAGTTGTCTACACTACATCTACCAGACATCTTCTAACTAACGAGAGTCACCTTCTTCATACAAAGGGTTTGATTTCATCTTTGTCCTTGTGAACAATATACTTTTATGTGGATCTTCTACAACATCTACCCAAAATACCACTAGTGTTTTAGCTTCCTCCTTTCTAACTCTACCCAATAGTAACTTTTCCTTGAGATATCCCTCTTCCTTATTGACAACTCCACTCATCAATCTCACCCTTCATTGGAATTTCCAGCCATACATAAGTTGTGAAACCAACTATAATACCACTTAATGTAGCAACACATTGAAACATATTCAATGTGACATCAATCTTGTTATGAAACCCATGTGCCTCTCAACAATTACACATCCATCTCATGCACAAAGAGATGACGTGTAGTCATTTCCTCATCTAATGGCATACTAATATGTGGATTCATTATGCAACATCATTCTTGTTTACATAGGATTTTATATTCTCATGTATAAGCATCAAGATACCACATCAATTCTTCCATATGACTCCTCTTAGCGTTCAACAACATGCTCGAGTCTTCCACAATCAAGCTCTTGATTCCTTCTTACAACATACGATTAACTATCTTGCAACCCCAATTATAACTCATTGTTAGTGCATGCATCCTCCATGGAAATCTTTGGCATGCATACATAGAGACCCTGAAATTCCAAAGATTGAATGCATCATCACGATCAACATCATTAAAATACCAAAACTATTTGCAGACACTATCGATATTTCAGGTTACTTAGTGATCAAATCCATAAACAAATGCATAATACTTATCATAAAAAGAACCCTTCAAAGCATTGAAATCCATTGTGAAGGTCAAATTGTATTCCTTCATATTCAAGAGTACACGCTTCATGGTATACAATTATTTATATATATCAACATGATTCCTTATCCTTCAAGACATTCCTCTCACAAACATGATATTTGATTATCAAATAAATAATATTTTATTTGCTCTTTAAAAAATTAATTTTTTTCCAACAAAATTTTAAATATAATTTATTTTATAGTAATTCAAAATCAATACATAGTAATGATATGCAATGTTTTTCCTCGCCAAAACACATAGTCCATATTTTTTCATGGGTCTCTTATTTGATAAATTCAAGGGCTAAGGAATGAGAGAGAATGACATAGTTTCCCAAATTAGCATCCACCATACAAACAAAACCATTCATGGAGTCTCTCGGGTCTTCCACATGATACTTTCTAAGTCTTTCATTATGTAATATCATTGCCAGTTTCCCCTCATAAGAAGGGTGTAGCATAAGACAAGTGTGTTTGTAGAGTACCACCTAAATCATGAGAAAATTTTCTTGATAACAATGTACCCCATGAATCAAGCACATCAATCACCACCATGTCCATCAAAATTCTAATGTTAGGTTCAACCACTAGATAGACAAGTAAGTTCTTAATGACACCATAGACCTTAACCTCCCTAGCATCCATTGCACAAACATTTCTATAAGGTCTTGTTGTCTTAAATCCAAGGTGTTGCATAACACCTAGAGGCATGACATTGGTGTAATCCCTAGTGTCCAACATGCAATTGTCAAGAATCAACTCATTCACACCTAAGGAAATGAAGAATGGGTCATGTTTCCCATTGAAACCTCCCTTATCAGTGGTTTGAAGGACTATAGGTTGATCTTGAGAAGGATCATCATTAGTGTTAACAAAATACAAAGCCCTTCCAACTTTCATTTTAAGTGAAGGAAATTTTCATAAGCTCAATGAAAGGAACAATTATGAGACTTGGAAATATAAAGATCCAAATCTATATTGATTTCATCATGAGGTGTTTGTGAAGTTGATCCACCATATTGAGTTCATGTGGGTTGGATATGTTGCTTCCTTCTTAGAATCTCCTTAGGCACTTCTTGACTAGGTTTTTGACTTGGGGGATCTTGGGGTTGTTGAGATTTTTTTTCACCCCTTCTTTGGTAGGTTATCCAATCCCTCTTCCTAAGCCTTCATCTAATCTCTTTTGGTGACGGTTTAGGCTGATTCAATATCTCAACGACAGCTTGGTCAACCTCATGAATGTTGTTGATCATACTTGGATAATCCCCTTACAAAGTTGTTTAAATCACTTGGACCATCCTTGTTGACTCCACTTGCCATTTAGGTGATATCCTTAGCATACATGCGAGTATCTTGACTATGGGTTTGAACACATGGATTGCAACAAGTAATATCCTCTCGTTCAACCATATTATTGCTACCTAAAGGAGTTAGGATTCTCTTATTTTGTTGGACTTGTTTTGACTTATCCCAATTAAAATTCCCCCCTAGGTCAAAATCTATTATGCCTCTCTATTTGGATGATTTTATTATGCATGGTTTGATTACGTTGTTTCAACACTTTGGTTTCCTTGGAAAAAATCACCTCCATCCTTTTCATAGTGTCATCAAGGAATTACATCATATATGAGGTAGTCTTGGTGGTGTCGACTACTCCTTTATTTGATGCATTCTTAGAGGAAGAAGCTCTAGAAGTATTAAAGGGTTTGTCTTTGAAGGAGAGAAAATTTTCTTTGATTTTACTTGCATACTCTTTTTCCACCTCTAAAGTAATAGGGGATTTATCTCTTAATAAGAAACCAAAATTCCCTTCAAAGGCATTTGTATAATGTAATAAGATTGTTTCATCGTTCAGTTTTGTTGGGTATGTGTTATATTATTTGCAAGATTGGTCTCATGTATTGTACACTGATATGGGAGACTTGGGGGGTAGGGAGGGGGGCATGGCACCCCCCTTGTAAGGGGTTCAAGGGTGGTAGCCATCAAAATTGTTTTTTGGTAGTTTTTTCATTTGTTTTTTTGCGTTGTTTCAACACATGGTTTTTTGCCAATGGTTTTCTAATTCTGGTTAAGGAATTAGGGTTGTTGACTAATCTGGGTCAATGGATTAGGAGTATGGATGCTGCAGGATCCTATATGTATATTATATTGTAAACAATGAATATGATGAATAGAAGATTAGAGGTGTGGCTCTAAACAAGTTGCTAGTTTTCCTGGTTTTGGGTTTCCAGGGTAAAATCTCTATGTAATGTGTGTGTGTGTCATTGTATCTTTTATGTTTTTGTTGAGAATATATTTGCAGTAAATAATTGTACAAGGTTAAAATCTACATTTTGTATCAAAGAAATTATTGGCTTCAGGGAGAGGCCTTTGTCACTAAGGGTTTGGCTTGGTTCTATGATAAGCCTTGTTATAGTGGGAGATCTGTGGTATTGATTCTTCAGGTGAAAAGAAATGCCGAGTAGTTCGAAAATAGAGATAGATAAATTTAATGGGAAAAGTTTTGAGTTGTGGAAGCTCAATATGGAATATTTGTTGGTGGAAAAAGATCAATGGATCGTAGTGGATCCAAGTAATGCACCTACAAGAATGTCAACAAAAGACTGGAAAAATTTGGATTGGAAGGCAAAGAGCACAATCTGGTTGTGTCTCTCAGATTTAGTATTACTAAATGTGTCAAGGGAAGCTACAACCAAGGAATTATGGGATAAGTTGGGGACTTTGTATCAGTCTAAGTCCCTAGTAAACAAATTGTTCCCATGGAAGAAGCTGTATAACTTGAGGATGAAATATGAAGACTTGGTGACAGAGCATCTGAACGCCTTCAATAATGTGGTAAGTTACTTATTATCTGTTGATATTAAGATTTCTGATGAAGACAAATGTAGCAATTTATTGTTCTCTTTACCAGACTCCTAGGATAGTCTAGTTGTGGCCATAGGTAGTAATACAACTACTTTAAGTTTTGATGATGTGGTATCATCCTTATTGTTGGAAGAGATGAGGCAGAAGAACATGGAAGGATAGAGAAAAAAAAATTTATTTACAAGGGGATGCTCCCGGGAAAGAAACAAATCTAAGTACTCAAGTAGGAGGTATAAATATAAGGGTAGATCTAAATCTCCTAGAAACATTGTAAAGGTATGTTGGAGATGTGGAAAAGAAGGGAACTATAAGAAGAAATGTAGATCCAAAAGTGTTGAGAGAGGGAATGGATATGAAGATGCCCCTTCTACATAAGAAAAAACCTCCTCGGAAGAAGGAGGGGATGAGTACTTGGCTTCTTCAAGTACACATGTAGATCATGAGGCATGCCTGGTTGACTTAGGTGCATCCATTCATATGAATCCCCATATGGAGTGGTCCCATGAATATGAAAGGTATGATGGAGGTGATTTTTTCCAAGGTGATGACTTGAGTAATCTAAAGGAGAACTTGAAATATTACTCACCAAAAGAAAGTGAAGCTATACTTCAAATGAACTAGGGAATGGACTTTTTCCTAGGTAATGAAGCTAAATTGTTATTGCTTAGACACTCCCTAAAGGAAAATTTCAACCTGACTACGAGGGGAACACCTAAGGATACTATCAAGTGAATCACTACCTGTCACCTACGTGATTCACTCCATTATTTAGGCTAGGAAAATGAAGCCTATGGGGGAACCTCGTGTGGTCAAACTAATTCCTATCATTGTAATTTAGAGATAAGCGAGGACAAAGATTAAACACAATACCATAGAGAACGTTCCTAGTAAATATGAATTATCAACAAGAAAACCAGTGGATAAAGGGGCATTATGAAAACCAACCATTGGGGGATGTTAAGTCCCCAAAGCCTGGCATGTGAAGGTGTGAGAGATAGTTACAGTAACATGCTCACAATGTTCACCTAAGGTGAAAGTATCCTCATGAAGATGGACACCCTCCATAGGAGTTGAAATGATGTTTATGCTTCTACCTTAGGTATTGTAGGTACTTCCAACCTGCAATCACCTCTGTAGATATCTTAGGAATGACCACTATGGGACCACTTCACAATCAACAACCAGGTGGAACAACTGTAGGTCAAGACCGCACATATGGGCAGGGAAACTAATCTCGAAATTCCACGAAGTGATTCCACCTAGGGGGCCTTGCACTTTCGAAATCCCCATACATGTAGTAGTTGATGGACACTAGAACAAGTGGAGAGGGGATATCACCCCACTTGCTCTAAGTGTGACTTCATGCTTAACTCTCGTGCAAGAGGATCTTAGCATTGAGTTACCATCCTTGGCCTATTTTTTACTACCCCTTCAAGCCTTTTTTCTTTTAAATGTTTAATTAATTGAACGAGTCCCCTTTCTTTAGATATTCTTAGACAAACAAGACACTACAAACATTGCTCAAGCTTAATATTTGGATTTTTTAAACTTTAGCTCTTCACCTCTTAGCCTTGATGGATTTATTTATTCAGGATTTAACTTTGACCTTTCCTTTTGACCTTTGAGAAATCATACATGACTAGGATGCAATTCTTTTATGTGGATGGGATGAATAATATTGGGGAGGTGAAAAGTGGTTAGCAGGGTTGGGATATGGATAACATTATCTGGCCTAGACACCTAGTGGTACAAGTCACCCTAAGAAACAACAAACTTCTAATGGAAAACATGTTCCTTGAGGTACAACGAGGTAAGTAATAAAACTATACAATGTTATGAAATGCCTAAAGACAATCATTAGATGTGTACCACTTTATGGAGAACGAAGAGGTTATATCATCATGTCCAAATAGGTATTAATACATGGAATATCAAATGAGGCAATATGAACCATACCATACCATACCCCAATTCACCTGTCATCTGAGGGGCGAGGAAATAAGTGAGATACACCACAACTGAGCTAGCAAAATCATGTATCATGGTGGAGATAAGGAAGAAGGCTACCTGGATCTAGAAAATATGAGCATGACAAATCATGTAAGCAACAACATGACACCCTTGCGAGGGTATCCAAAGGTTGTTACCCTCAAGAGGGTAACATATACCAACACCTTCCAAAAACAAATGTGGATGGTTGTAAAAGATATTTTTAAACCCTAGGAAGGTAATAGTAACTTCCAAAAAACAAAATTGCAACAAAAAGGAGAGTACATTGGCTATAAAATATGGTCTTCAACCCTAGGAAAAACCTTAAAAAGAGTGATCCAATACAAACTATTTTTGTAACTACAAGGGCAATGCTATTAGCCCAAAATATTTGGATCAACTGCAAAAATATGACCTTGAAACCTTGGTTCCACAATCATAAAACAATAATAATGCCACTAGAAAAAATCCTTGTATCAACCACTAAATTGAGTGAGTGATATTCACACTCACTTTGAGACCATGTTGAGGTGAACATTGAACAAGTGTTGGCAGGAGAATTGAACATACCAAAACCAATCCAAGTTTTGCAATGAATAAATAAATAGACAACACTAAGGTAACCAAGGGAGGTGAATCCTTAGAGAGAGGATAAACCCTAACACAAGTGCACTAGAGAGAGAAATAACCCAAGCATAATATGGACCAAACCAAGAACAAGAGAAAACAATGCTTTATGATTCTCTTAGGCTAAATTACCTGTATAAGAATGAATGAATGATCACATTATGTATTAAAATGTAAATACGAGCTATTTATTTATACATAATTAAAGTGGTAACACATTGTGCACTTTTCCCAAGGAGGGGTTATGGACTACAATGGGTTGATTAACCAAACCAAGAAATATAATAAAAAATAAAAAATAATGTAGATGGTGGCCAAATGTAAAAACTACACCCTTAATTCTAACATGTTACACCCTCTCTCTTGGTTCAAGTTGTCCTTCACAACATCTACCTAGAAAACTAGGTTAAGTGGCTCCTCCTCCTACCTTCCAAATTATTGTTGCATTCCCTTTCTCTATAGTCAACATTCAATCTTCATGCAACATATTCTCACTTTATCAGTATTCTAAAAATACCAATTAGTATTCTCTTCTCATATTTTCTAGACCAACAATCTTCCCACCCAATATTGGAATTGCATAATATTAGAGTACATAACTATAAAATATGGAAGTAAATCCAAGTTCATGAAAGAATCCAAATCAAAATTTCACAACTCTAATGAGCCCTCTTCCCCAAGTTGTGTCACATGCAAATCTACCCAGTAATATCTCTTGTGTTGGGGTTGATCCCTCACAATTCTACTCAACATTTCTATCCTATTGGAGTTTCTTTACACAACTCTTCCCATCATTCTTCTCATATATTGGAGTTGTCTATAGTACATCTACCCAAAATTTTCTAACTAACAAGAGTTGCCTTCTTCATACAAAGGGTTTGATTTCGTCTTTGTCCTTGTGAACATAATTTTCCATGGATTTTTTACAACATCTACCCAAAATACCACTAGTGTTGTAGCTTCCTCCTTGCTAACTCTACCCAATAGTAACTTTTCCTTGAGCTATCCCTCTTCCTTCCTGACAAATCCACTCATCAATCTCACCCTTCATTGGAATTTCCATCCATACATCAGTTGTGGAACCAACTATAATACCACTTGATGCAACAACACATCAGAACATATTCAATGTGACATCAATCTTGTTATGAAACCCATGTGCCTCTCAAAAATTACACATCCATCTCATGCACAAAGAAATGACTTATAGTCATTGCCTCATCTCATGGCATACTAAGATGTAGGTTCATTACACAACACCATTCTTGTTTACACAAGATTTTATATTCTCGCATACAAACATCAAGATACCACAAGAATTTTTAAATTTGACTCCTCTCAGCATTTAACAACATGCTCGAGTCTTCCACAATCAAGCTTTTGATTCCTTCTTACAACATACAATCAACTAGCTTGCAACCCTAATTACAACTCATTGTTAGCACACACATCCTCCATGATGTTGATTTTTCATATGAGATGATATATGATCGATATGTTATTATAATGATGAGTGCTCCATATATAGAGAACATATGGTGACCATCCATGAAAGGATGCATCCCTTGGATAATAAATAACTAATTTTTTATTATATATATTTATACTTTGTATTATAAATATCATGTCACACACACACACACACACACACACACACACACACACACATCTATATCTATATCTATATCTATATCTATATCTATATCTATATCTATATCTATATCTATATCTATATCTATATCTATATCTATATCTATATCTATATCTATATCTATATCTATATCTATATCTATATCTATATCTATATNACCCCCTTGTTCTTGGGACAAGGGACCCCCTCTGCCCAGCGATTTGACTAGTAAAGTCTACGGAGGTATACATACCCTACCCCCCTCTGGATTTGAACTTGTGACCTCTTAGGAGGAAACACATGTTCTTAACCATTAGGCCCACTTAACCATATATATATGGAAGATTGTCTTTCTGTTATCCAAACTTCAACACTCCCTCTCAATGAGGGAGACATTCTTCATCATGCCAAAGCTTGTCTCTAAAGTATACAAACTTCACTCTAAATTCATGACACATGTCTGTTAGTCTTGGGAGATGTTTCTCTCCCACCTGAACTGAGAGGAAACTCCCTTTGCGACTCTCCCTCTGAGCCAATTGACTCTCTCTAAGATCAGGCTCACTCTGGGTCTGCATGTAATAACATCTATCATCTTGAGTCTTTATCATTCTTTTTCAAATCATCATGACTATGACAAATACCAAACTAGGGTTGTTCACCAGAAGTACACCCCTGTAAGTGAATGTCATCTCGATGCTAACTGACACATGGAAATCACCTCGAATCCATATTATTCCTTTTCATGATCAAGGAAGGACTACACCTGGGCCCATTTATCACAAGTACACCCTTGTGATAAATGTATCCTATCTCCATTGGTCTGCATCCCAATCTAGGAGAAGGTCCACCCGATGCTTGCTAGGGCCATTCACCTATGTTTATACACGTCATGTAGTTGGTATCCACAAGACTTGAGCTAGCTGCTCCAAGTGATATGGTAATCTCCATGACAATCAACTAGTAGCACACAACTACTACAATGTCATCCAATAGAACATGACTATGCTAATCCATTGTAGTACACAACTATTGTCCAATGGAACACAACCATTGCTAGTAGCACACAACTAATGTCCAGTGACACACAATCACTGCCAGTGGTACACAACCACCATAGTAGCACAAAACTACTGTGCATAGACACATGGTCTCCGCCAACGGTCTCATTACTACGCATGTGTCCCGCACTTGTCAAGCACTCAATGAAGTGTCACATGACTACAAGGACCATTCTTTCTAATCGCGCCATCTGTGCCATGGGTAGGGCCGAATTTTATAAGTACACATATTCTTTTCTAGAATATTCTTTTTCGAATATATACATTATGAATACCAACCATAGTTACAATTTCAACACTCCCTCTTAACTAGGGAGGTATTCATAACAACCAACTAAATGTATTCAATTTGACCAATTTCATCTAATAGAAAGTTATATCAAATATATCATGAAATATCATCAACAACATCATATCTGGGCCATAATTCATCTGGCATGGTGCACATCAAGTCATATAATCCATTGTATCATCTCTAAGCCGTACTAGCATGATCCAAATGCATCATATCTAAGTTGTATTGGCATGATGTGGAGTATCATCTAGATCATCTCTAAGTTGCTAGTACTAGCATGATGCTTCTACATCATATCTAAGTTGTACAAGAATGATGTAGATCAATACCTCTGCATCATCTCTAAGCTTTACTAGCATGATGCTACTGCATTATATATAAGTTGTACTAGCATGATGCGAGTCAGACAACTGCATCATCTCTAAGTTGTACTAGCATGATGCTAATGCATCATATCTAAGTTGTACTAGCATGATGTGAATCCAAACATCTGTATCATATCTAAGTTGTACTAGCATGATACAGATCAACACTCCTTCTCAACCAAGGGAGCAATCTCCACAAGTACCAACTTGCCCATGAAGTATACAAACTTACCTTTGGACAAGGGCTTTGTCAGAATATATGTTATCTGCTCATCGATGGAGATATACTGGAGTTTTACTTCTCCCTTCTGGACTTGATCACAGATGTAATAATATTTGATCTCAATGTGCTTCGACCTGTCATGGAACAAAGGGTTCTTTGAAATCTTCACACAACTTTGATTGTCATAGAATATCATGGTCGAATCCAACATTTGATCAAATAGTCCAGAAATCAACTTACGGAGCCATACTGCTTCCGTACAAGAATTACATGCTGTAGTGTACTCTGCCTATGTAGTGATGAGTGCCACATGCTTTTGTTTCTTGCTAATACAAGATATCATGGTTGAGCCCAAACTGAAGCATACTCTTGAAGTACTCTTTATGTCATCTGCATTCCCTACCCAATCAAAATCTGTATATCCTTGCAATTTGTTGACAGGTGAAAATGACCGTATGTCAACTGGAATAATAGATCCGGTCTGGGGTTGTCTAAATAACCCAATCTGTTTGGTGTAACCTATTCTGACGGGTTTAATGGCTCCGTTAGCCAACTAGGGTCCTAAAGATAAAAAAATATAATAAACTAACTAAAGAAAAGATTCTAACAATCGACACAATAATTACAAATATTTATCTAAGAATGTAAATATACAAATGATTATGAACATTTTATATACAGTTTACAAGGTTTGCATGGAATCTTGCGAAAATGATTGTCTGATAAAGTTTATGAATCAAATATGAACATCACTTCTTTTTGGTTTTTTTTAAAGATATTAAACGAATAATACTAAATGAATATGATTGAAACAGTGACACAAAAACAGTCAAAGATAATTAATGTAATCATCATTTCATTCATAAACAACTTAACTAAATAATACACAGAATAACGTGTAGTTGATCAACGAAACTGGTATTATCTTTTTGTGTTGTATGAGCTCCTGCCTGTACTGTTGTTAAGGGAAACCTATAACAGAACAATGCTAACACTTCCATAATACATT
>ML802041.1:181068-200793 GCA_009831015.1 Picea engelmannii
GCTTCCTATCTTCGCCAGGCAGCTTCCTTCCTCTTAGAGACTTAATCTACCAGTCTCTTTATCTTCTCTTAGCGATTTGATTAAGCAACCTTGCCCTCTCTATCCAGAGATCTTACCAGCTATGATATTTTGACGAAGTAAGGCTTGGTGACCCAAAATAAAACCGAATTCCACACCTCTGCAGTGGAATATGACAGTCAGGCCTGAGCTAAAATGGCTTCCAATTCTGGAACTTGTGGGGTCTCGGCCCACTATTCTTGTGATGCCACTTTACTACAAACTCATGTTATTTGCAATAAAATAGACATCGTTCCGAAAGACCTCCTCTCTACTCCGAAAGATTATCGATTCCAGTACACATACAACTAATATCTCACAGATTTACCCAACCAGACTTATAAGCAAACATCCATGCTGATCCTTATAAACAGAAATCATTAACACACATACAACCATTCTCATTTACACAAATACATCTGGGAGGATATTTTGTTCAAAAACTGCCTACGTGATGAAACATGCACAGATTGAAGAAGAGTCAAATACCCTTTGTTCCATATGATCGTATAAGATTATCTCTCAGCTTGTTTTACATGGGCTACACGTCTGCTTTAGCAAAGACCTGTGAATTTTTTTGAAGTTATTTGTTCAAATTTTGAAACTAGTAGTGAGTGGTTTTGCTATCAGCCAGTAGTCTCGGGACTACTGAAAATATGATCAGCCAATAGTCTCGGGACTACTGAAAATATGAAGTTTTGTCTGTTAAAAAGGATCTTGGGACAGAAGGTGCTTTAAAGGCTGAATCTTTTACTTTAGTGTGCCAAATTATCAGTTGACGAAGTGGATATTCATAAAAAGTCAAATGGTTTGCTACACAATATAAACAATATCTGAAATCATATTTCGAGATTGAACATTCATACGAATTTTCATTATATATGTGTGTGTGTTTGGAAATTTAGAGTTGTGATATACATATAGTTTATAGAGTTTTGTGAATTTGATTTAATTTCAGTGATAAGAAAAGAAGCTGCCATCCTCCCACTCAATAATTTAAAAAAAAAATATTTGAATAAAAATTATAGTAATGATCTTTATGTATTATACAAACTAGAAATGTGTAATTTAAAAAATAAATGTATTACAATGATCTTTTATCCATGTATTATATAAACAGCACTAGCAATGTGTATGTGACATTTGATGAAGCCATTTGCTTTGGATAAAATCATTGCAATGATTTTAATGTGTCTGTAGTATGTCAGATTTGAGAAAACCATTTGCTTCTGGTTCATTTCAAGTTTTTTTTTCAATTGAAAGCACAGATAATTTTGAAACTCTACATGGTAATTTTAATGGAAAGTTAAAGCATATTAACAACTAGCAAATTGCCTGAGGACAGCCATTTGTTTTCGATAAAGTCAGTTCCATGTTTATGTTTTTAATCTGTGTGAATTCAAAATACCAACCTCAATGTTTTGCATTGGATTGAATAATTTTGAAGAGTATAGAAAACCTCATTATACTTAGGAAAGCCATTTGTTTTGAATAAAATCACTTCAATGTTTTTGAAGTGTGTGAATTCAAAATACCAACCTCAAGGTTTTGCATTGGATTAAATAATTTTGAAAAGTATTTTGGATTAAATAATTTTGAAGAGTATTTTAAAAACATTGAGATTGACACCTAATTTGGAGAGTTAGAAAACATTGAGATTGGCATATAGAATAGGATATATACAGATATGCAACAAAATAAGAAATCCAAGGTGGATGGGTTTGTTAGGAACATAATCAATAAAAACAACCAGATGCAACTGAAACCAATGCATGATCACTGTGAATCAAATATATCTAAATGATCACTGTGAATCAAATATATCTAAATCACAGGGATATGGTTCCTTAAATATCCTTTACCAAAACGATACTTCAGAGAACTCATAAAAAAATGGAGAAATGAGCACTAAAGCATTTTTAGCTTTATGGGCAAAAACAATCCATACTTGATCAATCAGATGAAAACAGAAGACAAATCTTAACAGTACACACTTTGACACTGCTAGTGATATGCAGCGATGTCGTTATTAACTGTCGCATGTGTTCAAATACAAATGCAGTCTATTCCTTTCAGAACAAAGTGATCACAATAACATTGTAGCCTGAACAATACAGCATTTGAGCAAGCAAGTGCTGTTTGTTACAATCAAACTGTTCAATGAAAGCAAACAGAGAGCCCAAACGAAAAGAAAGGAAGGAGGAGCAGAAATCTGTGTTTGTAACTTTGTATAGAGAGAAAGGCATAGGCCTCCCTTTGCCGATGTATGACTTGCCGGATTGTATAAGCTCAGCTTCCGTCCTTACAATCTCCATCATAAAAACAGATTGTGGCAGACGATAGCTTGAGCCCATGGCAACTACTCCACAGTAACCGGAGATCAACTAGCAGGCAACCTCATGTACTTGATAAACAGCACATCTTGGTGAAATGAAATCAACAGACGTGGAACGCCCATGACTTCCATGGAGGGATACCTGGTCTCCCAGTTAATGAAGGCCATGGATAGAGGAAAATATAAGGATTCTGGGAGGACTTCGAAACAATGACATAAACCAACCTGATAAACCTGTACACAGCACCCGTTTATATATGTGTCGATCATAAGAGGCCAACTGATGGCGTGTATTGATATAAAATTCATTATATACAGAAAAGAATAAAGCTGTGGTCCTGACTAAGCGATCACTGCACAGATACCAATAAACTAAAAAATTCGGATAAATCCAGCCACTAACTTGTGCTTACCTTCTTTCACTGTTTATAATACCAACAACCGATCTGGAAGTTAAAAAACCCTTCATGATGGACAAGAGCAAATTATTTTGTTTTAGGACAAGGATGGTGTACCTTGATGGTTTAAGGATTTGATCAATTGCTAGTTCCTTATTTATTGTTTTAAGATCTTCCTAAAGAGTGAAAGGCCATATCTGAATTTTTGCAAAGTAAAAGAGGTTTGGTAACACAGACCTAAGAGATGGTGTGAAGTTGCTGTAGCAAAAGTTCAAAGTATTTGAGACATTGTGACCCAGTCAAACTGGAGAAAAAATAATAGATGTAAAATAATAGATGTAAAGGAAAAAAAATAATTGTACTTAATTAGGTTGTATATATGAGAGATAAGAGGTTTACAGTCCAAGATTAAGAAGCATTTGGTAGGAGTGAAAGTCTGTTTCTTACAAAGCTCTAGTCAGTTATTCTATGTGGTGTGATGAGTCAGTTTGTATTCGGCTATAGCAGCCAATGATAGTTGTACTCACTGTTTATTGACAACAGCCAGTTATTTTATGTGGTGTGATGAGTCAGCCTACATTAGGCTATAGCAGCCAATGATGAATGTACCCACTGCTTATTAACAATTGAGTTATGATAGGTTTTCCAATATAATAAAAAATACAAATAAATAAAATATATAATTTAAGTACAATAATTTTTTTTGCATTAGACACAGTTTTGAAATGTTAAATATACTAAACTACAAATTCAAACAATTTAATAATAAATTATTAAAAATTAACTGTAAAATTGGCAAAAATAATTATGGTAAATTGGCAAAAATAATGCATTCCAAAATTTCCAAATTCCACTGATGGTAAATTGGCAAAAATAATCTTATTATAGGTAAAATAGTAAAAAAAAAATCCCAAAATTCTACTTATGATAAATTGACAAAAATAATGAAAAAAAGAATTGAAAAAAAATAAAACATGGAATTTATTTTGTTTGATAAAATCACATAAATAGAGTGGACAACCTAAATATACAGGATTTCTTCTATTTTGAAAAACTTTTTAAAATGACTGATGATATGACAAGCACTGCATTGTCCTTAAAATTATTCATGAGAAAAACAAAGGCTTTAGCAAGAGGACGCAAAAGGACTGTCATTTATTCAAATCCAGAGGAGGTAGGGTGTGCATATCTTAGTAAACTTTACCAGTTAAATAGCTGAGCTGAGGAGTCTCATACACCAATTTAGTGTCTAGCTTGGTAGTGACCTTAAAAATAGATTATTATTATACAAATTAAATATGTCATTAAATTTTTTTTAATTAAATTCATCAAACCTTCTTTAATCTAATACTGGGGAATCTAATAATACTGTAGAATAAAAAAAGAAGTTAAATTATTTATCTTATATTTTCATGTGAGGAAATCATCTTGATTTTGATTTATTAAAATTTAATTTAAAAATTATTATTAAACAGAAGTGTTTTCTGCAATTTAAATTTACAGTAATTATTAATATTAAAATTTAATTTAAAAATTATTATTGAGCAGAGAGTGTTTTCTGCAATTTAAAGTTACAGTAAATTCTATTTATTAGAGTGAAAGATCAAATTCTTTCACTGATAATTTTTTTCAAAATTTTTATTATAAAAACTATGTAGATTATATGAAATTGATTATTTTGAACACTTGATTAATCAATCTGGATTTAATATAATAAAAAATAATTAATAGTTATAGATTTATAAACTAAAAAATTGTGTTTTAAATTGTTAAAGTTAGAAGACAACTTATCATGTAATGGTTGTTAGTGGATTAGCTTGAGTGGATGATTGTTGTAGTTATAATGCAAGAGGTCTAGAGGTCAAATCCCCTACCATGTAATGGTTGTCAGTGGATTAGCTTAAGTGGATGATTGGTGTAGTTACTAGCACAGTCGCAAAGTGGCTGGTGAACGACTAAGAATATGCCAGCATCTTCAATTGTTAGCAATCAGATTAGAATTTTAGATTAAAAGGTGATTAATTGTGCCCATCTCCAATAGGTATATGCCTTTCGACATAATAATGCAAGAGGTCTAGGGGTCAATGCCCTACCATATAATGGTTGTCAGTGGATTAGCTTAAGTAGATGATTGCTGTAGCTATAATGCAAGAGGTCTCTGGGTCAAATACCCTACCAACTATATTGTAATATTGTTGAAATTATCTAAATTCACTGGATATCTCCAGTAAAAAAAAATATACCCATAATCAACCAATTTTGAGTGAAAGGTTTTAAATATTCTTCCGATGTTTCATTTCCAAGTTCCATAACGTTTATATATATGGAATAGATAATAAAAAAATTCTATCAATCATCAACGTAGACGATTTCTTGGAAAAAAAATGCATCCTGCATTGGTAAAGACAGAAAATTGAATTTACAATATCATTCACTACACTAATGGATCCGTTGCAACATTTCATATTGATATAAAATTCATCAAATACAGGAAAGAATAAAGCAATGGTTCTGGCTGAGCGACCACTGGACAGATGCCAATAGAATAAAAAATTCGGATAAATCCATCCACTAACTTGTGGATCCCCGATTTCGCTGTATATATATATAATACTGGGAGAATTTGTGCTTTCCTTTTTGGTGAACGTAGATATTATTAAGAGGATTGAGGTCAGAATGAGCTGTCTGTAAATGATATGGGTAGCACTTGCATTCACTGCTTTAAATCTACACAAATCCAATTCACAGAAGTCGGTCGGCGGCAGTCATCATAAAGGCGAGCAGGCGTTGATCTACGGCGATCTTCATATTCTCTGTGCTGGTGACACCTATCTGTTCTTCACTGGTTATGGGTTTGGCTTTAGCGTTGTTTATAATTTTTTTGACGAATTGTTTCCATCATCGTCAGTCTGCTTTTTAAAATCATGACGAAATAGCATGCCAATCTGCTTTTTCTGCGACAGACGATAAGCTTCTCTCTGTCCTCGTCGTCGTATAGATCCGTGAAACAGAATTAATAGTTTTATATTTACAGGAGGCCCTGTAGAATCTGAGTCTGAGTTTCAGTTGTTCGGTTACTTTCCTTATATAAACATTAAAAGCTTCGCAATTGTTTATATGTTTCAACCATCAATCCTTCCAGAAAACTCCATTGTTGAAACAGCCATGAATATTGACGAATGTTTGTTTTTTTCTGATGGGGAGAGTCAGTCAGTCGGTATGTCGGACAGCTATCGAGTGTCTCGGGTTCGATTCCTGCACCTCACAGAGCTTCGATTAGACCCTTGATTGCACTCTGAAGTTTCGATTGGACTGTAGATTCCGTAATTGCACTTTAGCACGTGAAATGTGTAGATAAATCAATTGTGGAATCGATGGTTTAATCGAGGTTTCATAAGAGTCACTTCAGGTTGGAAATAGTCTAATCAAAGTTGGAAGCAGTCTAATCAAAGGTTTTTTTAAGTGCTAGATAAAGATGGGATTAGAATAAATTTGTTATTTTATTTTATTGGAATCTGCTAATCTAATTAACTGAATATTTGGTCAATTTGGAATTTTTATTATTTTTTTTTAAATGTATAAATCCTGGCCAAAAGGGTTGGATTTAATGGTGGAAAGTGAGGAGTTTTTCACCATCTAGAAAGGTTCAATTCCCGTGAAGGCCTAACTTGAAGCCATGGAAGCACCTTGAGGTAGTGGTGGTTGCACCCACAGATACTATATTAAATGGTATCATGACCAGTGCACACATAAGTGGATTAAAATCACTGGTTCAATTCAAACAAGGCCAAATTCAATTTAATTTTAAAAAAAATGAAAAACCCTTTACTTCAAAATTAACTTATTCAAGTAAAGATGTCAACTCTGAATTATAATTATAATTTTAATGAAAATTTAAATAAATACATCTAATTACTACATTAAAAAACTTAGGCTATAACTAGAAACTACAACCAACAATTATTTTCCCACATCTATCAATATCCTTTGGCACTTATATATTGGACAATTTGGGGTAGCCATATGTTATTTCCATCAATGTGACTTGTGGAAGAGGTTGTTTATAGCATTTTCATTTTCCTCAATGGAATACACACAAGAATGCACTAAAACAAAGAAAGCAAATAGAAACTCCAACATCAAATGACTATGCTCAATATTTATTTCTCAACACTTGTAGAAATTACGATGGTGTTTGGCTCCCTAGAACATATATAAAATTACATCATAGGAATTTACTCAACATTCCTTCACTAGTCTACTAAAGAACCCCTTTTCAATCATTGTGCATGGGTTTATAGGCAACATTGGCTTTGTTGGGAGCAGTTGGTAGGCTAGGCGTCTTTGTTTCTTCTCTCCTCATAGGTAGCACTCTTCCTCTCCCTTTTTGTCATTTACTAGGAGTGTCCCCCTTTGGGATTCTTTTTATTTATCTTCTTTTGATTTTAGAACTTATATTTGCATCGCGACTCTTTGTAGGTGAGTAGTAACTAATTGAACTAGCAGGAGGCCCTTTACATTATCGATTGCAACTTCATACCTCTTGATCATCTTTTATAGCCAAAATTTTTCCTTTGTGGCGAGGAGATTCTAGTTTTGTCGATTTATTTTCCTTGATCCGATCCATACCTATCTAATGTTTATTGTGGATCCATTTCAGATCACACCTCTCCATTGGGAGGCTTTTGGTACCCAAGAGCTTCCAAGGAATGGTGGGAGAACTTGATTGCCACTTGGTTACTCTCGTACCATTTTAACCTCCTTGGTGTTCATCCTTCGAGGCCAATTTGCTATATCTCTTGTCATCCTCTATGAGTCACCTAATATTTTCTCTGCAAAATTATATCATCTTCCAATTCTTCAAGGATGTGTGGTGCAAATTCTTCTATGATGGGAAGAACCTAAATTTCTTCTTCTTAATCTAGCATAGAAGGTTTGAACAACCTTGAATACTCCACATTTACCACTAAATCAATCTACATATATGGAGGAAGTCTCAATATGAAAGTGTTCTCATTTACATGCTCAATAATGTTGAAAGGCCCATATCTTAGGGGCTCGAGCTTATTTGTTGCTCCTTGTAGGCATTCCTTGAAGATGTAAATCCACACCTTGTATCCAATGCATAATTTGTGGTCTTGTGTATGTTGGTCATGTCTGGATTTATACTATTGTTGGACTTTCTCAAGCTATTCTTGAACTTTCAAGTGTATTTGTTATATCCTTTCCATGAACTTGCTTGTCTTCCTCACTTCCCTTTGCACCTCTTCTTCTTCCTTTTGGTGCCCATACTTAATGTCAAAAGATGAGAGAGGTAAATAATTGAAGTAAGTTTCAAAGGGTGATTTCTTTTTGGAAGAATTAAGTGCTTGATTATAAGGGCATTGAATGTATACAAGCTACACATCCCATGTTAATTTGGATGCTTGCTATTATAGCCTCTTAGCAATTATACCAATGTCTAGTTGACAACTTCATTTTGTCTATTGGTTTGGGGATGAAACACAGTAAAGCATCTAAGCTTGGTATCCATCCATTCCCAAAGTGTTGTCCAAAATTTTCCCAATCATGATTAGAATTAATTGATATCGTCAATCCCAAGTGTACCCACAAAAGAGTAAAGAATGACCCCTCTACCTCTTCCCTAGTGATAATCTTCTTGCAAGGAATCATCACACACATTTTACTAAATCAACCCACAATCACAAATAAACAATCGTGGCCTCACTGGGACACGGGTAAACCTCCAACAAAGTCCATGGAGATACTCTACCAAGGTTTGTTTGGTAGGGGTAAAAACATGTACAACCTAAGTTTTATGTTATTAAACTTTCTAGTTCTACAAATAACACAACTCCTAACAAATATCACCACTTGCTCTTGCATTCTTGGCAAATAAACATACCTTTGCGATTTTCCACTTTCTTTTTCATGTCAAAATGCCCAACTATATTGGAAGTGTGAGCTTCTTTCATTAGTTGAATTTTTTTATCCTCTGGTATGCATAACTTGTCTAGCCTGTCCAACAACCCATTCTAAATATGATATTCATTCCCTTCCAACTCAACAACTTTTCTTTATTTCAACATCTGGTATATGCCTTTGAAATCATCATCTCTACGATAATGTTCATTCAACAAATCATGAGTGAAGGGATCAAGTTGCACTAGCATACCAATGGCTACAATTTTCTTTAGCAACAGTCATGAAAGCATGTTATCCAGCTTGTTTGTAGTTCCTTTCTTGTAATTGATCAATAATTTGGAATTGTTGTAGGAATCCCTTCCATTTGCAATGCCTTGCCACATGTTTCTTTGGATTTGAAGGTACTATAGAGGTTGATGGTTGGGGTGTATGATGGTCTCTTTCCCCAAGATCCAAGAGATATTTGTTCCACTTCTTCACTTCTTGCACAATAGCGAAGATTTCTTTATCATATTTGATGCAACACTGGGTTTCCATTAGATTCACACAATGGAAACTCACAACAAAAAAACATGCAATTAAGGGAGCTTACACATAGGAATCAACGACACATAACTCAATCTTTATTCATTCAATGAAAATACACCACATCAGTTCTCAGATTCATACATTCATATAACCATCAAGGTCTTTGGATTCTACATAGACTCACTCTACATGCTAATCTATGAGAGACCAAAGGTCTCAATTACATCACAACTTAAGATATTTAAGCTAGAGACAATACCTATTTAGCTCCCAAGACTTTCATTTCTTTGAGTAGCTCAAACAATTACATAATTTGAATAATATAATCTAATTACTGTCTCTTGATCTTCTAGATGCAATCCATAATTTAAAGCTTGAATATTCAAAACTGAAATTAGAAAATTATGCATGTGCGGAAATTCTAAACTGCCCTATCACATTTTGTGTTTGAATTTATTGACCCACTTAAATTCAATATTTTTTAATGAAATATTGAGGGAAGGTAGAGTAAGATGCCTCTACATCCTTTAAAATTCCAGACTCTGATTTGAAATATTGGTTGTGTGCAAGGCAAGATACTAAACCCTTGTTTTTGGAAAATTTTGTGCACAATCTCTGAACTGGGCACATCTTTGGCATGGTGCTTAAAATCCATAAATTTTCATAAAATTTTATGAGAATATAGAGGAATTTATGCTATAAAACATATCCATAATTTAGAACTTAACCCCAAAGTATGAGAGCACACTGATCAAAATACTAGTCCTCTATCAGTGTAGAAATAAAATCTGGAAATCATTATGGATTAGTTCTAGACATTTGTGCAACATCAAAATTTGTTGAAAATTTGTGAGAATGTAGATCAATGTGTCCTTTAACTTCTGTCCAAATTTTATACCTTGATTCTGAAATATGGTCACGCAACAATCCAAATACTAAGTCATTGTCTGCGAAGAAATTTCTCTATTTGTTGGTTTTGGGTTTGAGTGCAGGGTATAAACTCACTTTCTACCTTTTAAATTCAATGTGTAGGTATAGAAATAAATTTATCTTCTAATCCCAAGGTATGAGTGCATACCAATGAAAATATTGGAATGCTATGTGTTGGAAATATGAAAAACTTAAAAAAAAATTGAACCGAATTGAAAATGTTATTGGGTGATGCAGTATTTCCAAAACCCTAGGGATGCTCCTGCATCAAACTCCCCTGGTTGAAAATTTTCACGAGCTCCTTCTCATGAGTGATGGTTAGCAAATTTTTTCAAAGGAAGATGGTCCCGTAACTTTAGCAGGTTCCTCTTTAGAAATCCATGATGCATCCTCTAATTATTTGTCTTTCCACTTAACCAAATAGTCTTTGTACTCTTCATTCCTTCTCTTGTGACCAACTCTTTTAGCCAACACCTCTTCAACCTCCTCTTGCTTCTTTACTAGAGTATGTTTCTACCAATGTTTCACTTGCTCTTTCTCATTTTCCTCTACTTCCTCAAGGTCTTCATGATAATCATAAACATTTGCAACATTAAAGATTGGTGAAATATACATGTCATACAACAAATCCAACTTGTATGCATTATTAGAAATCTTCCTAAGGATTCACCATTGTCCTATATTCTTATATTTCAACTTGTTATATGTTCCCCTAGGAAACCTCTCTTTCCTCAAATGCACCATCACTAAATCTCCTTTTAGAAATGTGTTCATTTTCCTTTTTTTTTTTTTTCCTTCTCCTTGTACTTCTCATTACTTTGCTATAACTACTTCCTAACCTTCTCATGCATATCTCTCATGTACTCTACAAATACTTTTGCATCTACTTCCTAACCTTCTCATGCGTATATCTCATGTACTCTACAAATACTTCTGGATCTACTTCCTAACCTTCTCATGCATCTCTCTCATGTACTCTACAAATACTTCTGCATCTACACTCTTCATATGCTTTATGATTGGAAAACTCACTAAATTTTCCACTCCCTTAGGTGATATTCCATACACAATCTAAAAATGTGTCTTCCTTGTAGACCTATTGAGTGAGTTGTTATAGGAAAATTCATCCTATGCTAATATCAACTCCCATTTCCTTGGTTTATGTCCTACCGAACATCTTAGAAAATTTCCAAGACTTCTATTAACAATCTCTATTTTTTTCATTATCTAAAGGTGATATCCTAAATTGAACTACAATCTAGATCCCAACTTCTCCATAAGGTCTTCTAAAAACTTCCTAGGAATATGGTATCCCTATCTGAAGTGATACTCCTTGGTAACCCATGCAATCAAACAATCTATTGAAAGAATAAAACAACATCGTTTGTAGCATCACTTGTCTTCTTGCATGTAATAAAACGTGACATATTTGAAAATCTATCCACAACTACCATTATGGTATCATTACCTCTTTGAGTTCTTGGTAATCCCAAAACAAAATCCATTTTATTCCATGTTCTCATTTTCTCCTTGTGATTATCAAATCTATATTTATGAACACAATCCCACCATAAAGATGCATACCCCTTCAACTTTCTAATAACAACATTCACCCTATGTCGGTCTTGAATTTTCTCATAATCAAAATATATTTATACTTCTCCTATCCAATCAATTAAATTTTCATCTTGGAGGGTACCATCATAATTTGAAATTTATACTTTAGCGTTACTCGTTTTTTCAAAAATTGAAACAATTGCATAGCAATATCTCTTTCATGGTCATCTTGTCTTTATTCTTCTTCAAGTTTGATTTCTATTTTTCTCCGGCATTGCCCCTGAATTTGGCTTCTAACTTGTCCATTCTTCTTATTATTTCTTCCATTGGCTCTCTCAGATATCTTGTATATTCCATCTTTTGATATTCTAAATTTCTTTGGTTCCTCTGATTTCTTCTCCTATGTGGCATGCTTATTCTCACTGTTGTTGTAATTATCACTCCAATTACCATTCATAGACCAATGCAGTTTTGGCATTGTTCATAAGGAATACTCCTGTAGCAATTTCTGATTGTTAGTCCAACTTCCACCATCAAAACTCATTTAACACACACATAAATCTTTTCTAGAAATAAGAATATGACTTCCAACAATCTCATAGTTTGGTCGCTTCTTCTCCCAAAGTTGTAACTTACTCTGATACCACTTGATGCAACATTGGGATGTGATCAAAATCATCACATCAGAAACTCAAAATAGAAAACCACATAATTAAGAGAGCTTACACATAGGAATCAACAACACAAAACTCAATATTTATTCATTCAATGAAAATGCATCATTTCTTAGCTTCATACATTCATAGAACCATCAAGGTATCTATATTCTACACAAACTCACTCTACATGCTAATCTATGAGAGACCAAAGGCCCCAATTACATCAAGGCTTCATATATTTAAGCTAGAGTCAATGATTTTTCAGCTCCCAAGACTTTTCATTTCATTGGGTAGCTAAAAAAATTACATAATTTGAATAATAGAATATAATTATTGTCTCTTGACCTTCTACATAGAATCCATAATTTGAAGTTTTAATATTCAAAGCCAAAATTAGAAAATTATGCACGTTCAAAAATTCTAAACTGCTTTTGTCGTTCTCCATGTTTGAATTTATTGACCCACTTAAACTCAATATTTTTTAATAAATTTTGAGGGAAGGTATAGGAATATGTCCTCTACATCTTGTAAAATTTTTAGACTTTGATTCTAAATATTGGTTGCATGCAAGGTAAAATATTAAACCCCTATTTTTGGAAAATTATGTGTGTGGTTTTGAAACTGGGTGTGGGACTTAAACTCCATAATTTTTTATGACATTTGATGAGAATATAGATAAATGTGTCCCCTATGACATATAAAAATTTAGACCTTAATCCAAAGTAAGAGAGTGCTTAAATCAAAATATGGGCCCTTTGTCAATGCATAAAAATATGAAAATCACTAGGTGTTAATTCTAGACATCTACATAGTATAACAATTTTATGAAAATTTGTGATAATGGAGATAAATGTGTACTTGACCTCTTGTACAAATTTCAGACCTTGATTCCAAAATATGAGTGCACACCAATCAAAATACTAAGTCATTGTCGTGCAAAAAATTCTTTGTCTACTGGTTCTAGGCTTGGGAACGGGGTCTAAACTCACTTTCTACCTTTGAAATTTGGTGTGTAGGTATAGAAAGACCTCCTATGAAACATATCCAAAATTTAGATTATAATCCAAATGTATGAGTGTGTGCCAATGAAAATATTGTAACATTGTGTTGTGTGCTAGAAATTTGGAAAACTTGAAACAACATTGAACTAAACTAAAAATGTTTTTGGGTGATGCAAGATTTCCAAAACCCTAGGGATGCTCTTGCATCAATATGTGGCATAGTCCAAAATACTCCATGGAACAATTTTTAATAGTAACATATTGGTCCCCCTCCTTGTATAAGGACTACCTCTAAAGTATAGCCACTTGCATATGTTTCCAATTCAAATGGTTGTTGGACATTAGCCATGGCTAGAACCGACACATTGTTGATCTTCCTTTTCAATTCTTCAAAGGACCATTGTTGTGGCTTTCCCCAATGTGATATCTTCCCTTTGGTGGTCATGGTGTGGAAAGGTGCATCTACACTTGAAATTTTTTCTATAAAATTCCTCAAGTATTGAGCTACTCTCATGAAGTTCCTTACCTCTGTCAACATGGTAGGAATAGGTCATTGGATGATGGCTACAATATTGTCATAATCCACCCTCATATCTCCTATCTCGATCATGTGTCTGAGATAAACCAATGACTCTTTTTCAAATTCACATTTCTTCAAATTTGCGATCATCTGGTTTCTTTTTAGAGTCTCTAGTACATGTGTCGCATATGAGACATGTTCTTTCCAACTATTGTTGAAGATTAGTATGTTATCTAGATACACTATAAAAAAAAATCAATGTATGTACATAGCATGCCATTCATCAAGTGCTTGAAAGTTTTTTTTGCATTACGTAAACCAAAAGGCATAAATAATCATTCATACAAACCTTGTCTTGGCTTGAGTGTCGTCTTCCACACATCCTTTGCTTTGATCCTTACTTGATATGATTTAAGGTCCAACCTGGTGAAGAAATTGGTTTGTTGCAGTTGATCCAATAAGTCATCAATCCATGGCAGTGGATATTTTTTTCTTGATGATGACTTTGTTCAAGGAACGATAGTCAATGCACATTCTCTAACTTCCCTCTTTCTTGGACACTACAATGATTTGTGAACCATAAGGCGACATGCTAGGCCTAATGACTCCCCACTCCAACAATTTATACAAATGTTTCTTCACTTAATCTACCTTTAAAATGGATTGTCTATACAACTTGATCTTTGGCATTGAATCTCATGCTCAACCTCTCAATTGGGTGGCAATCCTTGAGGTTCTTGGAACACTTGTTTATAGGATTTGGCTAGTTGTTGGAGCTATTGACATTGCTTATTGTTGCATCCTTCTAAGGATGCCTTGATCTCCACTTCATTTCCCTCTCCTTTTTGTCTTCCTTCTCATAAAAACAACAAGACAAATTTCTTATTATTGCTAATTAATCTCCTCACCTGGTGAGCATTGTTTAAATAGAGTTTATCCTTTCTCTTATCTACATTTGTGACGAAATCCTTCCCATATTTAATTAATTGGTATTGTTTTTCCCTCCTCTTAAATATGTTGTCTCTCACATAGAGGTAGGGGATTCCCAAGATGACAACAAACACATTTAATGAAACTACATTTGCTCCACTTCCTCTACAAAGTTTGCGTTCATGGAAAACTTGAACTTGCACTTTTTGACACCCTCAACTGCATATCTTGTCTCACCTAACCTAAGGGATATGACCATGGATGATCACAAGTTTCTAAGCCAATATTCTCAACTAATTTATGTAGAAATAAGATTTGACTATAAACCTGGGTTGAATAAATAATGAACTTTTGTCTGCCTCATTTGGATCTTGATGTGAAACAACTTGGTCATCTCCTTCCCTTCCTTGGGGTTGTAGTTGTCTTTTGTGTAATTAAATTTTATGTCTCTACAATAATTATCAAACCGAGAGCATGCTTCTAATATGTTATTCATTAATATGCATGAATGGATTTGTTTTTTTGTTTTGTTTGAAGACTTGACTACTCATTCTGTAGTGCCAAGACTATTGCCCAATAATAGAGCACGCTCACTCTACTTGTGTTATGCCAAAAACATAATAGACTCCATATATTTGAAATGATCAACCCCAAAACATAATTAATAACGCATCTAGCTATTCAATATACTTGCATGCCGTCATCACGAGCAATAACTCTTCTTTCCTATCAATACTTCTCAGTCAAACCATGAGACTATGTGTGTGTGTGTGGTTGTAGGTAAATAGAAATACACACAGATTGGGTACATATTGCTTGGATGTGTCTTAATGTATATGGTTTGAATAGGTCAAAATGAGTGTTGTGGGTAGCCACTACACATTGTGTAGAGAGTGTAATGCATTGTAGTGCTATTACATGTGGTTTGAACACGTGAAAGTGATTTGTTGGTTATTAACATATGCATATAGTCTTTGACATGTAGTTAGGTAAGGGAGACGATACAATCAATGGTGTCCACACTTTAGGCATTAACGTACTACAAACCAACTATTCAATTCAATCGATAGTAGTGTTGTGGAGAATTTAACGTGCAACTGAAATTCTGGTTGTTGTAATTAATTAACACAAATGCAAATTTAGGTAATGTGTAGTGTGTATGGTCTCCCAAATGCTTCAACCAATGGCTAAGAAGTGTAATCAGTGATGATTTCTAGCAAAGTGATTGGAATTTCAATCTGAAAATAAAAAACTACAACCAATGGTACTTTCCCTCATTTGTCAATCTCCTCTAGCACTTATATGGACGGTATAGGGTAGCATGCAGACATTATTTTCATCATAGTGACTTGGGGAAGAGGTTTTTCACAATGTTTGGCATTTCACTCTAATGAAATACACACAAGAATATACCAAAATGAAGCAATCAAACAAAAAATCTCAATCACACAGTCAATTAAACACAATAGACAATAGAATTTACCCTTGAGAAACTCAAAGGAAAAACCCTAGAATCAAATGGCTATGCTCAATCTTTATTTCTAAAAAATTGTAGAAATTACAATGTTGTCTAGCTCTTAGGGACAATTCACAAATTACATCACAAGAATTTACTCAACATTCCTACTCCACTCTACCATAAAACCCTTTCTCAATAGTTATGCATGGGTTTATAAGAAACATTGGCTTTGTTGTGAGTAGCTGGAAGACCGGGCATCCCCATTTGTAGTGCTCTTGCTCTCCCTTTTTGTCTTTTGTTGGCATTTTTTCCCTTTAGGGTTCCTTCTATTTGTCTTCTTTTAATTTTAGTGCTTATATTGGCAATGTGACACTTTGTAGGCTAGTAGTAACTGATTGAACTAGCGTGTGACCCTTCACACTATTAACCGCAACCTCATACCTCTTCATTATTTTCCATAGCCATGCGCTTTTCCTCTATAGCCAATAACTTTTGATTTTGTCAATTACATTACCTTAATTTGAGCCTTAACCATCCAATGTTTATCGCGGATAAAGCTAGGTCTATGGCGTCTTGTGAAACTCTGTCTAAAGCGAAATCATCACTCCAATCTAATTCATACTGGGGTAATGGGTTATTCACTAACTGTTTGTTTCGGTCTTGTCCCCTAGATTTATCAAAGAAAGGGAACAACCTGCATATTCAAATTAGCAATTCTATTTCGTAATCAAATGTTGTATCCCTATTTCAAACAAGTCAAAAGGGAGGAGTAGATAATGCTTTGCTAATGACTTTTACAAAATCATCGCTATGATATGAAAAATTTATCGTGATAAAGAGCTTGAAACATTTACTTTCATACTAACGAGATTAACTATCCAATTCAAATCTTAAAAAAAATGAATATTTCAAATCAAACATACCGTTAACTATATAATATTTCATGACATCTCACTTCCCCAACATTTAAATTGAAAATAAACATCTTATATATAAAAATAAAAAATATACAAAGTAACCCACACATCTCCTAAAAATATAAAACACTTCCCTTTTCTTCACATAATTATATATATACTTTTTATATGAAAATAAAGTCAAAGTAATTCTTCATATTTAGGACTTTCTAAACATGTGTGATTGATTCTTTATTTAAGACTTTCTAAACCTTTGTGGGCCTGACTTCGATTTCATTTTCTTTCTCTCTTCTCGAGTTAAATTGCATTTATTACTATAATGGGGCTCTATCTACTTTACATATCATTGATTACGACAATAAAGAGCCTTCACATCATCGGACATGGCTTAAAGTGGACTCTACATGTGTAGGTAATATCCTTTACATGGGAATTGTTATTTATAACTTAAATGATATGAAGTATAACAATGTGAATAACTTGGTCCCATGGGATAGCACAATTGGTTAAGACATGCGCACATTCTTCCAGTTTGGGGAGAGGTCATGAGTTCGAAACCTGTGTCCTTTGGGGCTGCGAAGCTTTATCACTCCCATACCAGCCACTATGTGGGGAAGTATCTGGGGTGGGTTTCCAGCGCGGAATCTCCAACGTGGAAAAAAACAATGTGAATATCTTGGCTTCAATTAATATAATATATGTAGGCCCATGTTGGGGATATTAAAGCAAAATGTTGTGGTCCAAACTCCACAATGTTATGAGAAAGAATATATAAAAAGCATTTCAATGTAGAAAAGGTATAAAATTATGATATTTTTCATAATTATTGTGATTAAGAAACTGCTTTTATATTATAAGATTCAAAGAGGACTTATGTAATTAATAATTTTATTAAAGTTTTAATTATTAAATTATTATTTATAATTATGATAAGGCTAATAGTTATATTATAAGATTCAAAGAGGATTTATGTAATTAATAATTTTATTAAAGTTTTACTTATTAAATTATTATTTATAATTATGATAAGGCCAATAGTTGTAAAGTAATTATTTTTTATTAAAAATATTTCAAAAACATTTCAGTCAGATAATAATGTAAAATTTTTACATTTTTAATAATTAAAATGGTAAAAAATAGTTTTCACATCGTGAAAAGATTTAAAAAAAGATTCTGTATACATAAAAATAACTATTAAACTATTGTTTATAAATATAACAAGGACAATAGTTGTAAAGCAACTAATCCATGCTTTAAAATTATATTTATATTATGTCTAATTAATAATTAAAAAAATATTTTATTCAATATCATATAGTATTATTTGTAATTATACTTTTAATATAAATAATTTATATATACTTTTAATATATGAAAAGTTTGACACAAAATATGCACAACACAATCGTTTGCCACATGGTAAAATTCCTTATGAAAGTATATATAACATAATAGATTCTTGTTTCTTTTAAAATGATTTTTTTGAAAGCAAATAGCCTAGATAATGGATATTAATATGACAAAGAAAATTATTATATAAAAAAATAAAACAATACCTTTCAAAGCAAGTGGTAGTGCCCACAACTAAAATATATTAACTTACATACTATAATGGCAAAGAAAATTATTATATAAAAAGACAAAACAATACCTTTTAAAGGTGGTAGTGCCCACAACTAAAATATATTAACTTACATATGAATGATGTCACTTTGTTAGATATATCAACTAGTGGTAAATGTAAGGGTGTTATCATATGCTAGAAAACCATACCAAATGTTTGTTAAGCTCTAATGTTGGCTCATTACCTCTTAATTGGGGCATATTATATTAGTAATGTTATTTTATTTATGTCGGCTTTAGGTCATTAGTTGTAATTATACCTCCTAGTCTCCTATATATACCAAGGAGACATTTTCATTTTGAATCATCTTGTACTTGAACATTTAAGTGGGGTAAAATGAGGTTGCCCCCTCGAAGAGGCTTATTATCTGAAATTATCTCTGTTTCAAGGCGTTGAGTACTTTTCCTGAGGTTTTTCTATGCTATATTGATGTTTGGTTCTTAACATATGGTATCAGAGCTCAAGGTCTTGGGGATTCGCTGCTACATCTGAGACATCATGGAATTTTCGCTATAAATTTTTTTCTACAACATTTCAGAAGGAACCGCTTGGAGGGTATTTATTAGACGGATCAAGGTACGTTGGGTTCAAAATTCAGCTCCTGAGGCCTTATATTCTCGGAGATACAGCCTGTACAAGATAGGGTTCTGGAATCATCCTGAAATGAGTCATTGCGGAATTTTCACTATAATTTTTTTTTTGTAACGTTTCAGACCCTGTCCTTCGAAGGCCATTTACAGAAATTAGCAAGGTATCTTTGGTAAAAAGTTCAGCTTCTGGGTCATCTTAAATTTGTAGATACACCTTGTGTAAGATAGGGTATCTGACTAGTCCTATTGACTAGCCTCAAGAAGGTGTTCCAGGTAAAACAAGCATAACTTCTTG
>ML802041.1:217735-237593 GCA_009831015.1 Picea engelmannii
CTGATCCATTTCAATCCAAGGTTTTCCTAGTAATATAGAAAATGGGGCGTTGTTCTCAATAAATTTAACAATCTCAAAATCTTCCTCTGTCGAAGTTCCATGAGCACTCATAGATATCTGGGTGAGTCTTCCACATAGGGTTATCAGATTTCCTCTAACTAATCCTATTCCTCCCAATGAAGGAATCATAGCATGCTTTCCTAAAGTTTCCCAAGTTCTTTCTGTCATGATATTTACCTTTGTTTCTTCATCCAGAAGACAACCAATGTTGAAGTCTCCTATTCTTCTTTCTATGCATTATTTTTCTTGGAAGATCTCTGATAAGTTGATATTTCTGTGATCATTTAGGGTTTCTTTCATTTGTAGCAATACATTCTATGATTCTTTCTGGGTTTCTTCCATGGTCTCATTTTCTTGACCTCCCTTAGGGTTTTCTTGTCTCATATTCATTATTTCGAGCATAGCAATCATTATAGGGCAATCTAAAACTTCATGATCTATGGCTTTACAACAAAGACAACTAGGTCTTCTACCAGGGCATTCCTTAGCAAGATGTCCCGGTCTTCTACAACTGTAACAAAGGATTAATCTTCTTTTTCTTTGAAATGATCCCCAACCCTTCCTGTACTGCGCACTAGGATCATAGTAACTAACCTGCAAAAAAATATTTCTAGGGTCCTGCATCGATTTGTTAGTCCAAACATTATTTCTATGCATAGGAATAACATATCTTTCATTATTTTTGTCAGATCTACTCATATCAAACCTTCTTTCGTCTAGCTATGCCCTACTTTTCAAGATATGACAAAATTTATCAAACATACCTAGATCCATTCTTTTGAAACAAAAGTTTCCACTTATCTTACCTTTTCAATCAAAACCTTTCATTGTTCTTACCTTTATCAGAGCACAAATCTTTAAGATCTTTATCTCTTTAACCAAAACTTCTTACTTTACTTTTATCAGAGCACAAAGCTTTCAGGTCTTACCTCTTTTCTTCAGATCTAACTTTTTTTCTTGGCATAGAGCTTCACAGGTCAAGTAGAATGTTGCGCACTACGGAAACATATCTATGCACATAGCTTTCTCTCCTTCAGTTCCCAACAATCACAGTTTCAGTCCCGAAAACATAACCATTTTTTGACACAGGGGCAGATCCAGGGTTCAACTCTTACAACAACACACCAACAAAACCCTAACTACCATCCCTTTCGGAAACACCTGCGAAGCAGATGAAGTCTCACCTGAGGTAGAGGCAGGGGTGGTTGAAGGACTTAGATGTTTGCAACCTTAGCTGGGACACAGATCTATGATTGTAACACCTTAACAGAGCACTTAGCATTTATAATTCATTAATATTCAGTCTTAGCTTAAAGCACAACTAAACCCTAATAATAGGTCAGCGCAGTATTCACACAGATCCAATAGAGTCAAGCACTCAACATACCAACATAGATCAGATCTAGCATTCATTCATATTATTCAGCACTAAGCTATCACATTAGATTCTTCTAAGCATATATCAGTGCACTAAGCATCTAACCACATAAACAAGATAACACACATAAATCACTAAGCAACCACAACACAGGGTATACGTGGTTCACCCCCACCCTGGGGATACGTCCACCAACTCTTCTTATTGATTTCTTTATGTCAATCTTCTACATGCACAAAGCCATGATATCTTACTCCGCAGAGGATAGGAGATTTGCGTGCACTCCTCTATATCCTCCTTCCACGAGTTACGACACAAAGCCTCTTCATAGTCTCTTACAATCACTTGCACTAAGCTCTGCAAGTTCTCAACATAGCATGCACAAAGCACTTACAAGTTGCACTTAGCACAACATCTAGCCTCTCTTCCATCACATAGATCGACTTACTTCCTACATCGCCTAGATTTCTATTTATGCATTAAAAAAAGGGCCTAAACATGGGTAAACCCATGGGCCAACATCCCCATACCCGTTACATAAGAACAAAACCCAAAAACCCTAAAAAGGGGTCGAGATCCCGCGATCTCCGCTTCGACTTGTGCTCTGCCTTTGACAACCCGTCGAAGTCCCAAAAGTAGGTCAAACATGACCAAGGATCCTCAAAAATTGGTCAAGGGCCAACACTTACCATGTGGAATTCCAAATCCACATGGATTACTCAAAGTATACCATCAAATGTACTGTTATTGATGAAGGCACTACAACGTGAGTGATGTCCTTAACTTGTTGGAAAACCATTGGATCTCTGAACCTCTCTCAATATACAACAATGTTGACTGCATTTTATGGTTGTTATTTCCATCCCCACATTATTCTTCCTGCCTTTCTGGTCCAGTTAGGTGGGAAGACAGTGGAGGTGAATGTCAAGGTGGTTGATGCACCCCTTGAATATAAATTGTTACTAGGACGTAACTGGACTTATTCTATGACTGTAGTCATATCATCCATCTTTCATACTCTATGCTTTCCTCGCGATGGAAAGATCATGACGATTGAACAATTTTCCTTTGCATACTCTAGCCCTAATGAAATGATTGGACCGTCGATCCCCATGATCAACAATTCTCAGTTGACCATTGAGAATATTGGTGTCAGAATGTATTCATCCCTTATGGGTACCTTTGATTTCGTGGCACCAATTCATCATGTGTATGCCATGTCGAGTTGGTTTGCTTCGTCGATGAGGTTTGTTCCTTTCCGAACTTCGTATTTTAACGATCCTTGGACCCTACCTTCCTCGACTGTGTCTTGTGAAGGTCAGTCACATACTGTAATGGCTATGCAATGGTCGATGATAGAGATAGTGTATTAGGTTGTTCTTAACTCTTATGTCGACCCAGATCCTGTCGCCTTGCAAACGAATGAGGAGGATCTTGTTCTTAAGCCCATATGGGCCACTTCATCATCTTGCTCACACGACTGCCTGTTGACAAGTGTATGTGACACACTGTAAATTGGAAGGTCAAATCCAGACCGGGGTTGTCTAAATAATCCAAGCCGTTTGGAATGAAATGACCCGACGAGTTTAATGGCTCTGTTGGATAACTAAAGTCCTAAAAATAATATAAGAAAAGAAACTAATCTAAAAATCTATGATACTAATAATATAAGTTAAATAATTACAAGCGTTCAAATGGAAACAAAAATATGTACATATGGTTATGAACAATGTATATACAACTTGCATGATTTACTGGATATCTTGTGAAATGGATGTTCTTGAAAGTGTTTATAAAAGAAAGCACATACATTTTTCTTATTTCTTTTGAATATTTAAAAGTCTTAAAATAACGAATGCTAAACAAATATAATTGAAATAAAGATAGATAAACAGTCAAAGCTAATTCAAGCTACCCTTATTTCCTTAATAAATAATCTAATTAAATAACAAGTAAACTAACCTGTAACTAAAGGATTAAACTGAATTTATCTTCCTATGTAATTCAAGATCCTCACTGTTCTACATATGAGGGAAACCTGTAACAGAACAATGATAACACTCCCATAACAAACTCAAATATACATTGGAGCGAGAATATAACAAAGAATGATAAATGTACATATCTGGTGATCTTATGATAATCAACACTTATAAAGAGAGGAAACTCAATTCAAAGAATTAATATAATCCATTATTTAATATCTAGAATAAATCGACCATAGTCAAATGGTGAATTGATCTCAGATGTAAAATGGAATAACAAATTACACACATCATCAAAATACTTAATAATATGAAATACCATACGATAACCAAACTAAAGCTGCATCAAACATAATAATATTTCAGAAGATGGAGGCGAAAACATAATGGGGCAAGCATCATGCAGGTCTAAAGCCAAATGGTGAGCAACTTCTCCATATCAGTTTTCAAAATCATGTGTCCATAATGTATCCCAACCAAAGATATCTTCACTACCAACAATGATCACTATTTAAACTAGTTTAGGATTCACAAACTCTTATCATGCAAGATAGAGTGCAATCCCCCCAAAATAGATAGTATTACAAAAATAATACAATTGGAAACCACTCTTGTAGGAGTTGGTTTGTCAAAACAATAACAAAGTTTTATCAACATAAAAGAAAGAAACTATTGAATAATAGAGCGTAGGATCCAAGATGGTTTCTCCATGTAAACAACAACATAACTATCATTTTCCTATAAATTGAAAAACAAAATTGATATTCAAAAAATAATGCTAACTAATATTCAGAAATAGACTGGCTACAAAATCAGAGATTTTGTAGCTAGTCTTATTATTAAGAATGAAAATCAAAACTAAATCTTCATATTTTGACTTTCATAACAAAATAAAATAAAATCAAACAAAATCATTTTTACATTTATAAATTAGACAGTGAAGGATCAGATAGTTCCAAATTAATGATGGCATTGAAGTTGGTTGCATTTTTTATGATTATATTACTGGATCTTTTGGATCTTTTATTTTCCCTTTTTGTGCATGCTTTCAATTCTTGGTTTTCTCGTTCAAGTAGAGAATTTCGAGCAGCCATATGTTTTACTTGCGCCTGTAACAATGGTATGCCCCTATAATAGCACTCTACCCAATCCAAACAACTGTCACAATGTACCGGTGTTATAGCAGGCCGAGGTGGAAAGTATTCAACAATGGGTATTTAATGCTTCCTTGTGGCTTGTTTCAAGTCATGGCTAATGCCAACAAATCCCTCTTGGCCTTTCAGACATAGAGGTAATCTAGAGACAAAGTCATACTGCTTGGCTTGACCAACAGTTTCATTCTTGAGACATTGGTTGTCCAGATCTTCCTGAGCAAGGAAATCATTGATCTCTTCATCCGAATAGTGATCATTGACCTTGATCGTAGATATCGAGCTCAAAATGATCCTTTTTTTGATTCCTTAAACTCCTATAAATCAATTGACCAGACCTCTTATTCATAAAATTCAAATATGAGCTTTGATGTTTCTTACCCTTACAAATTTTCTTTACAGTAGGTTTGTCACTATGGCCCTAATTAGGCTCAGAAGCACGGGTATGGGAAATCCTTAATTTCAGCACATCCATTACCTATTCCAACAATTTTCTGGGTGATAAAATACATCATGGTTTCTTACCTCGAGAATTTTGCAAAGGAACAGAGACTGGTTCATTAACTTCACAGTCAATATGTGAATTGAAACCTTGACTTTTGGTCACGGGACTATCAAAATTGGGGTTTACATTTACAGTGAATTCTCTGTATTGTCAGTTTGGGAAAAGCCATTTCGAATCAGGAAACATTCCCAAGTGTCCCTGATTTGTGACAGGTGCAATAGTAATAAGATTTTTATAAGCCCGTGATGAAATAGGCTTGACAGAGGATTTATGCTCTGTCTCTTATAGCGTTTTGACATTTTATATAGGCTCATTAACAAGTAGAATGACATGTTCAGTTCAAAACCTATGAATAACATCAACAGTCGGATGTGGTATAAAAATACCAAACCATACCTACCATCGCATGTTATAAATTGTTTCAAAATCAAAATAAGGCCATGCCATATAGGTTTCAGGGGGTTAATAGGAATACCTTTAGGGAAGTAGGTAGACTCACGAGAGACCATGAACTGGTTCCATGGAACATCCTCCATATTGACATTTTTAAACCACTTTTTGCCATCTTGTGGGAGTCTTGTTGCCCAGGTTATAAATTCCTCCATGACCTCCAATTGCACATCCTCGATCTTGGCTCTAAATCCATCAAATGTCCACGCAAAGGCCTGTGCGACCGCAATATTGTAACCTTCGAATTTACTAAGGAAGATATCCCAACCACGAGCCTTCAAATCATCTATGGCATCATCGTGGGCAAGAGGGGATTGCCAGCCATTCAGTTCGACTTGAACCATAGGGGCCATGGCCACTGTGAAATAGACACAATAGATATCACATGAGGTAGGCTTTGACTTCCAATAAACAAGTAGCAGAGAGATGTCTGTGCAAACTAAAATGTCCAAAAAACTATGAAGTTTGGAGACTTCCATGCTTGATATATTAAGTTCAGGGAGAGAAAGGAAACCAAGGGGCACGCAAAACTATCATCCATTACCCATAATTAATATCAAACCCTCGACTACTATCGAATGACAATTCGAATAATGAATGGGCTCATTAATGCACATGACAACATAGTGAGGTGTAATGGTGGGTACATCAGACCTGTACCAAGCGATATGAAAGTTGATATGACTATTGAGAGCATGAAGCACATATCAAATGTTAATCCAATGTTTGTGCATTCATATATTTCAAAAATTAAAACCAAACGATCAACCATAGAACCAATTAAGTCATGATACCCATAATACATAAAAATCGTGGTAGTGAATTAATCAACGAGTTTATAAAACTTGAATATTAGCAACATATGGGTTTCCTCAAGATGTATTTTCTTTGGAAAAATGAAATAAGAAAAACACAAACTGCAGAATAATTTCCCAAGTGAAGTTCTTGTTTAAATTTCATGCTTGCAGTCATGAATTTTAAACAAAACAAACGAAAAACACATAAGATAAGTTTAGCCCAATCATTGCCTCGAAGCTCAGAAACATAAGTGTTTATAAATGTAAGGAGGTGGAAGCTACAAAAAGATATAATCTCTTTGCGATGATTTTAATTGTGATAAAAATCGATAGAATTGGTGGCTGCCAACAGTGGCGACACGCTGGGCGAAGCAGTTATCTCTACATCACCAGAAAATTTATGTTAGGGGCTCATATAAAATAAATTTTTAGAAACAGTTAACAACAGATAAAGCCTTCCAATCATAACTCAGAAAATAACGCAGTTTAGCATCAGATGTATTTCTGTCCAAAAATGTAATCTGGTATCTTATTTAGATGACATGTGTAGCGATGTTTATACAGTTGACTTCGATACTATTGAAAGTGCCACTGCTGCCAGTAGGCATCCATAGCCTCGACAGGGATGTCATTTAACCCACTCTAGTACCTCTATCCTGTCCAAGAGTCGTCCATTCATGATAAAAACATCTTCATACTTGATCAAATCACAAGACATACATGAGGATCTTCTTAAACCCGACATTGCTTCGTTTCTAGCAGGCCTGTTCAGTACCTCGACGAAGTTGCCTTGGTATCATGCATTCATTTACCCACTGCCAACAGACTTGTTCAGTGTCCCGATAGGTTTGAAAACAATTCCCACACATTACAGTGCTTCCAACTCTCTAGATTTTGTTTATAAATTTGCAGAAACTTCATGATATTCAGGAGAGTGGGGTGATACTGAAAATCTCACAGTTTGGGATGAAAAGTTTGATCATTAAAGAATCATTTTTTTGTTTTGATGACTTTCATCATGATTTGGACAATTAGATTTCTGTTAAGAAATCACCTCTAGGATGGGGAAGCACACTGATTTGTTCTCATTAAAACAAGGATGACATTAGAAGTTTGTTAAGGATAATCACGTCTTCTTATAATTTCAATGAGAAACCAGAAACATTGATTTGAACATAAACTTACTTCCGTTGATCTGAGTTTATCATTTACTGTTTAGGTGCTTGAGATGTTAACAACTTCTGCAAATGAATGAGAGTTCTAATTCCCTTCAACAAATGAAATGGTGAATCATAAATAATTATTTAGAAAACAAATCAAAATCAAGCAAATTGAAAAGAACCAAAATCCAAAACAAAAAAAAAAATTAAAAATATTTACAAGAGGGTGGAACATAAATCATCAAGCGAAATACTTCTTGGGATCTTGACCATTCACTGGGAAAGTGTCTGACTTTCCCTCCAAATTATGTAGACGAAAAGAGTTAGGACCCAATTTTTTAGAAATTACAAATGGTCCCAGCCACAGGTTTTGAAACTTGGTATGTTCCCCCTTTCCCTCGTGATCTTTGTCCCACTTGAGAACCAAATATCCAACATAAAAATTCCTATCAAAATATGAATTTGCATCAAACCATATTTTCACAATTTGTTGATGTTGATCCAGTTTCTTCTTTGCTTGTGTTCTCACCTCCTCTAGTTTTAATAAAGCATTTATTCGATTTTCTAGAGGAGGGCACTCTTGTTCCTGAACTCTCTGTGATAGTTGCAGAGAAGGAAGTAAGACATGCGGCTGGAGGATGGATTCCCTTCCATAGACGAGGAAGAAAGGGGAATTACCAAACGAAGCTTTTGGAGTTACTCTATCATCCCAAAGTGCATTATCCCAATTCTTGTGATTTTTTGAAACTGTCATTTTAATAATATTGATTAAATTCTTATTTGTTGATTCTACTAGACCATTCCCTTGAGGGTAGTAGCTGGAAAAATACTTCAGTTTAATCCCTTTTTCCAGAGCAAAAATGTTCATATCAAGGGATGAAAAATAAGAGGTGTTGTCAAAAACCAAACATTTGGGAATGCCGAATCGAGTGATGATATGGGAGTTCAGAAAAGACACTACCTAATTGGTGTTGACCACTTTTAAAGGTACATATTTAGACCATATTGTAAAATAGCCTGTTTCTGTAAGGATGTACTTGTGTTGCTTCAAATAAGGGGGATTGATTGGTCCTATGATGTCTAGGCCCCATTGCTGAAAAGGTGTGTCCATAGTAACAGGTTGCAAAGGGAAAGCTTCTTTTTTCACTCGTCCTGCAACCTTTTGGCATATTACACATTTGCGAGACATCGTATGGGCATCTTTAAACAAGGTAGGCCAATAGTACCCAACCCTTAACACTTTTTGGGCAGTTGTATCTCCCCCAAAGTGACCACCGGCTTCACCCGCATGAAGTTCAACCAACACTCTTTTAGACTCCTCCTTTTCTAAACAATGGAGAAAAACACCATCAAAGTTCTTTTGAAATAATATATCATTGATTAAATCGAAATATGCAGATTTAAGCCTAAGTGCTCTTTTGTTTTTGTGATCAATATTGTGGGAAGAAGATCCATGTGTTAAATAAAATCTAATGTTCTCATACCAAGAATTGGGTGTAGCTTGTACACAACTGATCTGTTTTTCGTTATGCTGATTTACAGTTGATGTGTTTATTTGACTTTCTTGTTCTTCAATTGAATCAACCACTAGTTTACACAGGCCTTGACCTCTAACAATTTGTGTAGGAGTTATTTCAAGGTCATATTCCTGTAGTGATGTCATCCGATTTTCCCTTTTCTCACCCATCTTTTTTGTACTAACAGGTTTCTCACGGAGGGGTAAGGAACAACAACTTTGGTTCTGGATTTTAACAGGTAAGACCGAAAGTGTTTCACTACTTTAAAAACAACATATGCCTACTGATATACTATTGGGTAATTAAGTTTTTCTCCTTTAAAAGAAGAGCTCATGAAGGCAATGTTCATCTCATTGCTTTCAACGCTTTTCTATGTAAGCACAACAACATAGGATCTGTCAGAGGCAAAAGTGTAAAGAGTGAAATCCTGAGAAAAATCAGGACTCATCAGGGAAGGGGCCTCTATTATTTATTTTCTAATTGAATTTAAAGCATGACTTTCTTGTGGTCCCCATCAGTACAAAACATCCTTTTTAATTAGATTTTGTAACGGTCTAACCATTTCTGAGAAACTCGGGACAAATCTTCTGACAAAATTAATCTTGCCCAAAAAGGATTGCATGGCCTTTTTGGAAGGAGGGGGAAGTTTAGCAATGGCTTGGGTTCTTTCAGGGTCAATAATCATTCCATACTTATATACTATGAACCCAAGCAATTTTCCTTTCTCTACTGCAAACACCGATTTCTTAGGATTGAGTGATATGCTGAACTTGAGGCATCGTTCCAAGACAACCCTAAGGTGAGACAAATGATCTTTCTTGTTTTTAGAAAAGACAACGACATCATCAAGATAGACCACAACTGACTGGTTAATGAGGCCACATAAAGCAATATCCATTGCTCTCTGGAACGTGGCACTGACGTTTATCAGTCCAAAAGGCATTTTCCTGTAGGCGTAAGTGCCCCATGGGGTACGAAAGGTGGTTTTAAGTTGGTCTAAAGGAGACATAAGGACCTGATTGTATCTCAAAAGACCATCTAGTAGAGATAGTCTTTCAGAACCATACACTTGTTGTATAATTTGTTCCATCGAAGGAACATGGCAGTTCTCTTTATCAGACGCTTGGTTTAGGTTACGAAAATCGAAAAAGATTTGAATTTCACCACTTTTCTTCCTTACAGGGACTAAATTAGACACCCATTGAGTGTGCCTAACTAGGAAAATTATCTTTGCGGTCAGTAATTTGTTTAGTTCCTTTTTAACAGTAGGTTCCAATTTAGGATGCATTTTCCTCAATTTCTGTTGAAAAGGCCGAGTCTGAGGCTTTATAGGGATTACATGCTGTATGAAGTTCAGATCAAACATTTTCAAGTCATCATACATCCAAAAAAATGAATATTTAAATTCTTTAAATAATTTTATGAAAGCGGATCTTTCTTGCTCAGAACATCCCTTTCCCAAATTAATATTTTGAGAATTATCTCTTGTTCCTAAATTAACAGTTTCATATATCAAAGAGGAATTATTAGTTTTACAATTGACTACCCCTCTAAATTTATCATGCAAGTCATAAAAATTTTCTAACCTCACAACAAATATGGGGATAGAGTTTACCATCTCAGATGTTGATTCAGGAGATCGAGGATTCAATATTACCGTGAAGTCTCAGAGATTCTCGTTGTGAGTGCCTTCATCAATTTTTACATCCTGGAAGGTGTCTTCCATATGTAGAAAGTGGATGATCTATTGGTCATCATCGAATAACCTCCAATTTGTGATGTTATCTGGAATCGACGGCCTAAACAATAATTTGATCCAAAATGCATTAGGAGAAAGACCTTCAGCAGACAACAATTTAGAAGCAACATTGGCTAGTAGATCAGCTTCTGAATTACTCATCCTAAGAATAAAATTTATATGAGATGCTGAAACACTTATGCATCAAACTCCATACCTTGATTTGGTAGCTTTTCAGATGCGGTGATAAACAGTGTATGGAATTTCTTACCTGCTTGACCATGATTTCTGAATCACCGAATACTATCAAAATTTTCATGTCCATATCCATTACTTTCCTAAGTCCTTGCAGAAGTTCTTCGTACTCGGTCATGTTCTTAGTACATTCAAACTCCAATCGACAAGAAATAAAAGTTTTATTACTTGTAGGATCAATGAGTACATAGCCAACACTTGCTCCTTCTCGAGATTTAGATCCATCAAAATATAAGGACTAGATCTGCGCGTCATTAGCAGTACTTGGTGTATTTGACAAAGATGGTGTCTGAGTATAAGCTGTAACTTCAGATAGCTATCCTGGATCAGTGATAGAAGAGATTTCGGTCATGAAATTACCAAAAAAGGTATTCATTCCCAGCGTTTCAAATGAATTTGCGGATGTAACGAAAGGCTCATTTATATCATTTAGATCTGTCATGGTATGATTAAGATAACGTTCTTTGTTTATCCTGATTTTGTTGGGTTGTCCATTTTTAGGCAGCCACAAGTGAGACCAGTCTGTAGCAAAATAACCGTGCAGCTGTTCTGACCAATCTCTGCTTAAAAATAGACCATAAACTTCAGGAATATCAACAACGATAATATCAATTATCTGATGAATTTTAGGATTGGATGATAATCTAATCAACACATTCTTAAGCTCATCGATCACTTTAACATTCAGTTGATCTAGCTGAATAATTTTAAGATCAGAAGGTTGTACTTCTGCATTAATTTTTTTGCATACCAATAGGGGCATCATGTTTGATGATGCACCGGAGTCAACCATGCAATTATGTACATTCCTATTAAAAATTTCAAAGGTCAATAAAAAAGGTGGGACATTTTTTCGTGTGGAAACGACAGAATTCTGCTGATTTTTTAGTGTTGTCCCTAAAACAGTTTTATTTACATTTGCTACAATGTTTTCTGCTAAGTCCCTTTTGTCTTGAGATTCAGATGTCTTTTTAGTTGGGACATTTTTAGCTGCATTTGAATCAATCTCTGCTGATTTTTTTCTACTAACATCATTCTTTTTACTGTTTTCAACGATGCTTTGAAGCATTTTCTGCAAAATAAGAGGAAATTTCAGCAGTTCAAAAACATAAATATTTTCCCTCAGTTTTTTCAGATCTTCGATTAAATCATATTCTAAAACCGGGGCAGCTACATTTTGTCTAGTTTCAGTTTGTTTTGTTTGTTTAGAAAACACATTTTTACTTATTTCTCTAGCGGGCTTGGTTTGTGTTTTATTCCTAGTGTTGTAAGGGTGGGCAATTTCGAAATTTGATTGAAAGATACTCTCTGACAAGTGCCCAAAAATAGGAGGGGATGAGTCCTCCTCTTCTAGTACCTCTTCCTCAACTGTATCATCATAATTTTCAGGAGGAACATAAACAAAATTGTCATGTGCTTTTAAAAGCGTTTGCAAAGCATACTGTAAACTTTCAAAATTTAGACTTTCTGTGGTCGGGTTAGGCCAGTTTGGAGGGAAAGGCTTTCTAAAAGGAGGTTTGAAACTTCCTTTTCTTGCAGATGCCTCCTCGACTAATCTTTTCAAGTCAACGAATTGATTGGATAGTTTCTGGAAAGATTTCTGCAAGCTCTCCAAGTCTAAAGTTTCTTGTTGATTTTTTGTTTGAGGAGGCCTAATGAGAATTTCTATTTTCTTCTTAGAAGATGAAGTTGTTTCAGCTTCACTATTCAGATTATCTTTTAATATTAATATATCTTTCTCGATTTGACTTTCCTCCTCAAATGATTCTAACAAAGTGTTCTTCTTGGACCTTTTAACCGATATGGCTATGTTATTGTGCAAGGCCTTAGCATAATATGCAATAATTAAGATTTCTGCAGGTATCGAATCTGCAAGGATTTTGTTCTTTAACATTAGGAACCTTTGGTTAAAGTCCTTCACATTTTCTTTAGGATTCATTTTTAAGCTAGAGAGTTCCATAACCAAGACTTCCAAAGATTTATCATCTCCAAATTTTTCAATAAAACAAGTTTCAAACTTGTCCCAAGAAACGATGGTCTTGGGATGTTGAGAGAAATACCACATGGAGGCATTTACCTCAAAAGTATAAGGAAATAATATACACACTACATGCTCGTATTCAACGCTCTGGAGTCTAATGGCTAACATAAATTTCTTGATGTGATCCTCAGCTGATTTCTTCGAATCTGGATCATATTTGGGAAACCATTTCTTCGGATGGTTAGGTAATGGGTGTTGGGGTCCAAGTACAACCATGACATCTTGATCGAGCCAGGGTCTGGTAGAATTATTTTGGTTTGCCATGGGAGTTGGTGGTGTCGAATACTGAGATGGTTTTGATGAAGAACTTCCATTGTCCGGAGACTCTCCTCCTGAAGAGGATGGAGAAGAACTAGGTGGAGATGGTGGGATACCAAATCCTCCATCTCCAAGGATAAGTGTTTCAGTAAGATCGATAGGATTTCCAGTACCTACCATGTTTCTAGGCAAACCAATGCTTTTCAGTTGTTCTTGTAGGTTTGTAAAGTCAAGGGGTTGATTGATTTGTCTACCAGGTTGTCTAATACGAGCTAAGGCACTATGCGTTCTTATAAGTGACTAGCAGACAATTTCTTGGACTTCAATCCCTTGAGGGAGTGGTGTCATTGGTTTGAAAGGAATATCAGGGTTATCGTTTGAGGTAGTTTTTGTTTCAAGTGTCAAAATTTGTATTGGAGTGACTACGTGTTACGAGAGGAGTGCGAGTGTGTGGGGGAGTCTTACGACCTCCACGTGCCATCAATTTCTTTTAGGCCCTCCTTCTAGTGCCATTTGTTGACGAACGTATGTGACACACCATCAACTGGAAGGTCAAGTCCAGACCGAGGTTGTCTAAATAACCCGTTTGGAATGAAATGTCCCGACGGGCTTAATGGCTCCATTGGCCAACTACATTCCTAAAAATAATAAAAGAAAAGAAACTAATCTAAAAAGCTATGATACTAAGAATATAAGTTAAATAATTACAAGCGTTCAAATGGAAACATGAATATGTACATATGGTTATGAACAATGTATATACAACTTGCGATATTTACTGGATATCTTGCGAAATGGATGTTCTTGAAAGTGTTTATAAAAGAAAGCACATACATTTTTCTGTTTTCTTTTGAATATTTAAAAGTCTTAAACTAACGAATTCCAAACAAATATAATTGAAATAACAATAGATAAACAGTCAAAGATAATTCATGATGCCCTTATTTCATTAATAAATAATCTAATTAAATAACAAGTAAACTAACCTGTAACTAAAGGATTAAACTAAATTTATCTTCCTATGTAATTCGAGCTCCTAACTATCCTGCATATGAGGGAAACCTGTAACAGAACAGTGATAACACTCCCAGAAAAAACTCAAAGATGCATTGGAGAGAGAATATTACAACATAATGATAAATGTACAGATCTGGTGATCTTATGATAATCAACACTTATACAGAGAGGAAACTCAATTCAGAGCATTAATATAATCCATCATTTAATAAATAGAATAAATCAACCATAGTCAAATGGTGAATTGATCACAGATGTAAAATGGAATAACAAATTACAAACATCATCAAAATACTTAATAATATGAAATACCATACGATAAACAGACTAAAGCTGCATCAAACATAATAATATTTCATAAGATGGAGGCAAAAACACAATGGGGTAAGCGTCACACAGGTCTAAAGCCAAATGGTGAGCAACTTCTCCATATCGGTTTTCAAAATCATATGTCCATAATGTATCCCAACCAAAGATATCTTCACTACGAACAATGATCACTATTTAAACTAGTTTAGGATTCACAAACTCTTATCATGCAAGATAAAGTGCAATCCCCCCAAAATAGATAGTATTACAAAAATAATACAACTGGAAACCACTCCTATAGGAGTTTGCTTGTCAAAATAATAACAAAGTTTTATCAACATAAAAGAAAGAAACTACTGAATAATAGAGCATATGATCCAAGATGGTTTCTCCATGTAAACAACAACATAACTATCATTTTCCTGTAAATAGCAAAACACAATTGATATTCAAAAAATAATGCTAACTAATATTCATAAATAGACTGGCTACAAAATCAGAGATTCTGTAGCTAGTCTTATTATTAACAAAGGAAATCAAAACTAAATCTTCCTATTTTGACTTTCATAACAGAATAAAATAAAATCAAACAAAATAAATTTTACCATTTAGAAATTAGACAGTGAAGGATCAAACAGTTCCAAATTAATGATGGCATTGAAGTTGGTTGCATTTTTGATGATTATATTATCGTATCTTTTGGATATTTTATTTTCCCTTTCTGTGCATGCTATCAATTCTTGGTTTTCTCGTTCAAGTAGAGAATTTCGAGCATCCAAATGTTTTACTTGTGCCTGCAACAATGGTATGTCCCTGTAATAGCGCTCTACCCAATCCAAACAACTGTCACAATGTACCGGTGCTATAGCAGGCTGAGGTGGAAAGTACTCAACAACGGGTATTTTGTGCTTCCTCGTGGCTTGTTTCAAGTCATGGATAATGTCAGCAAAGCCCTCTTGGCATTTCAGACACAGAGGTAATCTAGAGGCAACGTCATACTGCTCGGCTTGACCAACAGTTTCATTCTTGATACATTGGTTGTCCGGATCTTCCTGAGCAAGGAAATAATTGATCTCTTCATCCGAACAATGATCATTGACCTCGATCATAGAGATCGATCTCAAATGATCCTTTTTTTGATTCCTTAAACTCCTAGAAATCAATCGACCAGAGATCTTATTCATAAAATTCAAATCTGAGCTTTGTTGTTTCTTACCCTTACAAATTTTCTTTACAGTAGGTTTGTCACTATGGCCCTAATTAGGTTCAGAAGAACAGGTAGGGGAAATCCTTACTTTCAACACATCCATTACCTGTTCCAACAATTTTCTGGGCGAGAAAATACATCGTGGTTTCTTACCTCGGGAATTTTGCAAAGGAACAAAGACTAGTTCATTAACTTCACAATCAATATGTAAATTGAAATCTTGACTTTTGGTCACGGGACTATCAAAATTGGGGTTTACATTTATAGGTGAATTCTCTGTATTTTCGGTTTGGGAAAAACCATTTCAACTCAGGATAATTTCCCAAGTGTCCTCGATTTGTGACAGGTGTGATAGTAACAAGATTTTTATAAGCCCGTGATGAAAGAGACTTGACAAAGGATTTATTCTCTGTATATTATAGCATTTTGACATTTTATATAGGCTCATTAACAAGTAGAACGACATGTTCAGTTCAAACCCTATGAATAATATCAACAGTCGGATGTGGTATAAAAACACCAAACCATACCTTCCCTCACATGTTATAAATTGTTTAAAAATCAAAATAAGGCCGTGCCATCTAGGTTTCAAAAGGTTAATAGGAATACCTTTAGGGAAGTAGGTAGACTCGCAAGAGACCATGAACATGATCCATGGAACATCCTCCATTTTGGCATTTTAAACCACTTTTCTCCTTCTTGTGGGAGTCCTGTTGCCCGGGCTATAAATTCCTCCGTGACCTCCAATTGCACATCCCCGATATTGGCTCTAAACCCATCAAATGTTTGCACAAAGGCCTGTGCGAACGCAAGATTGTAACCTTTGAATTTCCTAAGGAAGATATCCCAACCATGAGCCTTCAAATCATATAAGGCATCATCGTGGACAAGAAGGGCTTGGCAACCATTCAGTTCGATTAGAAGCATAGGGGCCATGGCCACTGTGAAATAGACACAATAGACATCACAGGACGCAGGATTTTTCTTCCAATAAACGAGTAGCAGAGAGATGTCTGTGAAAACTAAAATGGCCCAAAAAATACAAAGTTTGGAGACTGCCATGCTTGATATATTAAGTTCAGGGAGAGATAGGAAATCGGGGGGCATGCATAACTATCAACCATGACCCATAATGAATATCAAACCCTCGACTACTATCGAATTCCAATTCAAATAATGAATGGGCTCATTAATGCACAGGACAACAGGGTGAGGTGTAATGGTGGGTACATCAGACCTGTACCAAGCGACATGAAATTTGATATGATTGTTGAGAGCGCAAAGCACATATCAAATGTTAATCCAATGTTTTCGCATTCATACATTTCAAATATTAAAACCAAATGATCAACCATAGAATCGATTAAGTCATGATACCCATAATACATAAAAATCGTGATAGTGAATTAATCAATGAGTTTATAAAATTTGAAGCTTAGCAACATATGGGTTTCCTCAAGATGTAGTTTCTTTGGCAAAATGAAATAATAAAAACACAAACTGCAGAATAATTTCCCAAGCGAAGTTCTTGTTTAAATTTCATGCTTGCAGTCATGAATTTTAAACAAAACAAAGGAAAATTTAAATGAAAAACTCATAAGATAAGTTTATCCCAATCATCGCCTCGAATATCAGAAACATAAGTGTTTATAAATGTAAGGAGGTGGCATCTACAGAAAGATATAATCTCTTTGTGATGATTTTAATTTTGATAAAAATTGACAGAATTGGTGGTTGCCAACACTGCCTCAATGATAATTTACCCTCATATGAATCAATCATAGAGGCCATGAGTGGTTCTGATAGGCCATGGGATGATATGCACCATCGCTCTTATTTCCTCCCAGAGCTTGCTTGAATCGAACAAGATGATTTTATATCTACCTTGAATGAGATAGTTGGTCATGCCGTAGTTCCACTTGATACACACGGTATTTATACCAACGAAAACATGGAGAGTATCTCTCCTACCGTCACGATCGATATATATCATATTCCTGGTAAGGTTGAAAACATATATATCGATGCAGATTGTTGACCGGAAGAAATTTTGATCTACACCGAACTCTTCAAATAATTTCGTGATGTATTCGCTTGGTCTTATGAAGAGATGTCAGGAATCGACCCTCGAATTGTCAAACATGAGATTAAAACCTACCTAGATGCTAAACATGTTCGAAAATGACTTAGAGCTATCAATCCTAGGAAGGCCCTTGCTATTAAGGCAGAGGTAGAGAAACTGCTTAACCCTAGCTTTATATACCCATTTCCCTTGATTGAATGGGTATCCAATCTTGTTCATATGAGTAAGAAGCAAGGAACCATCTGTGTATGCATGGATTTTTGAGACTTGAATAAGGTCTGTCCTAAAGACAACTTCCTGACACCTTTCATTTATCATAACCTCGATGAGTTTGCGGGAAGAGAGGTTTTTTCTTTTATGTACATATTTTCAGGATACAACCAAATTCAAATTGAACCTGAGGATCAACATAAGACAACATTTATTTTTCCTTGGGGTACTTTCGCATACCGAAAAATTCCTTTCAGCCTTAAAAATGATGGAGCAACCTTCCAATGAGCTATGAACTTTGCTTTTCATGGTCTCAATCATATAATCGAAGCTTACCTCGATGATCTCACTACTCATTCTCGCAAGAGAGTGGATCACTCTACCCACCTTCGGCTAGTTTTTGAAATATGTCACTATTATCGCATCCGTTTGAACCCTCATAAGTGCGTATTTTGCATTAGGTCAGGTTGTCTTCTAGAATTCTTAGTCTCCGAGACTTGGATCATGGTGGATTTTTTAAAGGTTGAGGCAATACTACGATTTCCTCCCTCACACACTATTCATCAGCTTCAAGGTTTATAGGGGAAATAAAACTCTTTACGTCAGTTTATAGTAAAATATGGCAATATTACTAAGGGTTTCATGTGTCTCTTGAAGAAGGACACTCCTTTTACAGGGGATGAGAGAACCCAGGAATCCTTTGACACTCTGAAGAAATCCTTGGTATTGATGCCTCTGCTGAAGCCTCCAAACTACAGTAGATATTAATTGCTTTATATCGCCATGTACAAAGGGATGATTGGTATGGTTTTAGTTCAGGAGAATGATGAGCTCCGTGAGCACGTCGTTTACTATCTTAGTCAAAACTTAGTCGGCCCTAAACTCAAGTATTCTCATGTTGAGAATCTAGCTTTGGATGCCATTTATGCAGTTCAATGATTACAACACTATATATTGCTTTGCAAAACTACCTTGGTTGCTGATGTCAATCCATTTCAATACGTCCTTACTAGAGGTATCGTAGGGGGAAAATATAATAAGTGGATAGTCATCTTGCAAGAGTTTTATCTTGATTTTGCTTTAGCAAAATCCAAGAAATCACTAGTTTTTCTCTAGTTAATATCAGACTTCCCTCGGTTGGATGAGGATGTTATTCATGTTGATTCATTTGTGAATAAACACATTTTTCTTGTCTCATTGTCAGACCCCTGTTATGGAGATATTTTGATCTACCTTCAAACCATGAAGTTCCCTCAACATCTTTCGAGAGATGACCGACGACGAATACTATATCAAGCTAAGAACTACCTTATTGCCGGCGACACTTTGTATCGTTGAGGCATAGATAATATATTATGTCATTTATTGAATCAAGAAGAGGTTGAGTCTATCCTTAATGAATTTCATAGTGGGGCTTGTGGTGGTCATCTATCCAGGCTTGAGACAACCCATAAGATATTGCGAGCTGGTTATTTTTGGCCGTCTATTTTTAAAGATTGCATTGAAGTGGTAAAGAAGTGTCACCCCTGCCAGGTGTTCACTCAGAAGATGCACTCACATCCAACCCCTCTTCACCCGGTCATTAACGTCGATCCCTTCACCAAGTGGGGGGGGTGGATTTTGTGGACTGCAACCCAACTTCAGTTAGGGTGCATCAACATATTATCGTGGTCATAGACTACTTTACTAAGTGGGTCAAGGCCATGCCTACAATTAAATTCGATGGTAAGACTGCTG
>ML802041.1:240771-278092 GCA_009831015.1 Picea engelmannii
TTATTAAGAATGTTGAATTCATGACCTATTTAAAACCAAAGCACAGGGGTTTGATATGGAAGAAAGATATTCCTATATATTTCCTTGAAGAGAAATGGCAACAGTTATTAAAAGCTATAATGGTTTATATAACTTGTGAAGGGTGATACAACAGGGTGATGATTTACCATTTTAAACTTATAAACCATTTGACTGGTAGAAACCCACTCAATCTACCCTATTTCCTCCACTGAAGCTTATCCAAGATGGCTCATCAAGTCAAGGCCAAACCTAATCAAGTTGCAGGAAGACTATCCCACCATAGTCTAATCAAACTTTTGGTTTGTGAGCTGTTTCAAAGAAGAGGTAAAGAGTGGAATTACTTCTTATTCTGGAATGATTTCCAGACTGAGGTTCAGTCAGAGGGAAAAAAGAGTCCTCATTCCAAGAAGTCCTCCAATCTCAGAAGTGGAAAGAGGAGGAGGAGAGCTATCTCTCCAACCCCATTCAAGCAACCCTCTCCTTCCTCTAAACCGGGAAAAACTAAGAAGAAACTAAATTTCAATAGTGAAGAAGAAGAGGCCAAAGAATCCCCAACAAACAAAAACATTCTTAATCTTCCTTACATGGACTCAGAGAATGAAGAGCACTAGATTGAAACAAGGCACGAGGATTCAGTTACCAAAGGGTGTAAAAATTCTGTTTTTGTGGATATATACACAACAAGTTATGAAAACCTTCCATCACCTACACCCCAAGAAGAACAAGAACCACAAATTTCAGATGCCTCATCTAGAAAATGAGTGAAGAGGAGTAAATCAAAAGAAATCAAGAATCTTAAGAAGAAGCTAGACGAGCAAGAAGTGCCAAAAAGGGTAATAAAAACCAAGTATGAAACTCTATCAAAAAAATTTGCAGAAAGCAACTCAGCTTTGGAAATATTATCCCATGAAAGCATAAGGGAGAAGAAAAAGAAGGACAAGATTGTAAAAGACTACAACAACTTATGGAGAGTAGCTCAGGGTTTGAAGAAAAAGGTTAGGGATTTGAGGAAAAAAACTATGTCTTCAAAACAACAGGCTCATGCTTCTCTTGAGACCCTTGCAGAGGTGGCAGTTAAATGCAATGAACCAGAGGCAACCAGTAACCCTACAAATCTTGAACATGATGCAAAAGCCTAAAAATATCTGTCTTAAGGCGTTTTTGAGTTAAGACAAGAATATTTTTGAAATTTTGATAATCTCAAGTTTCAGTGGCTTAGGAGAACATATCAATTGTTCAACGGAAGCAGAACTTTCGGTAGCTAATAAGCCCGAATCCTATCTACTCTAGCTACCAAAAGCACTAATAAGGCAGAAAGCTAATGTTTTTGCATAGGTCCAAGTTTTCCTTGTTCAAAATCCTAAAAAATGGTTCCAATCGATGGAAGATAATTAAAGACATCTTTATCAATAGTTTGTTTTGGTTTGGAGATGCTTTAAAAGACATAAAAGGTAGACAACGGTCAGCTATTTTCAAGGATATAAGATTGTTTGTCTATTAAAAGGTGTCAAGTTCGACTCCTCCCATATCACATGAGATCCAACAGCCTCGGAAGGCTCACTACACCTGTTAAGAATTTGAAGAGCATAAAGATCAGTCGATAAGTTGAATTGATCTAGTCTACTTGGGCCAGTTACTGATTTTCTATTTTTGGCAAAATTCGATCCAATAACCTAGGATTTGGAAACTATTTGTAAAAGGCTATAAATCTAGGAACAAGGGATGAACACTAGGTTCGATTTTGAGTTCTATAATCTATTTTTATTGTAAAAAGACGCTTTCTTTAATATATTAAGCCTGCAAGCTTCTTTCATTATTGTCAGACTCTCCTTCATCTTTGTTTATGCATATGAGTTGAAATCATTCTTTTGTCTATGTTTATTGGTCGCATGGTAACTGTCATCTTACTTTTGACTGTTAAGAAAGAATCATAAGCATCTTTGGCTAGTTTGTTGACCCATCATATACATTGCCTATGTATGTTCTGGTTAACTGATTAGTTTTCTTATCCATTTGATTTACAAACCTATCTAATAATAGCTCTTGAAGGCCTTGTATTTCATGAATATAGCTAGACTGTCTTGAATATACAATCCAGTGATTAAGATATTCATCTTGATCCAAACCCACACCCATTATTGAGAAAATAGTTACCAAAAAGATTAAGTTACCAGGCATCTCTGATATACAGCCTAGGAGAGTTTCCTGGAGTTCTAACAAATTGGTGCCATTTCCGGGGAGAGGAGACTGAAGCTCAGCTTCCCCGGGAGATGAGAAGATCCAACTTTTATGATAGACAAAGTTTGGACACATTTTGGGTTGTAACCATCTATTTGGCGACTTCATTGGAATGAATTGGCTATGAGAAGGGCTCATACCAGGGCAAACTAATGCAACTGGTGTTAGTGAAATCCGACAGTCAGAGCTAAATTTAGTTATCTGTCACTATAATTGGCAGTTCGGTTCCTTTGACCAGACTCTTGTTAAATTGGCGGATTATGCACTTTTTGGTTTGCTATCACCCAACGGAAATATGTTTATACATGGTATTAAACACCTTACGACCACACGCCATGACCATAACCCAACGGAAAACACCACTGACACTTTTTTTGTACTTACCTTCAATCTYCGCTTCCATACATCGATGGACAYGTGGCTACAACGGAAAACACTAAACGCATCGGAGTTTGAACCCTCCTCCTTCCGCTACGATCTKGACCRTTGATTCTTTGYTGTTTGGTTCYGATMAGATCTTGRTCRTCCGTCTTCTGGATGATTGGCACYGTCGACTCCTTGATCCCTTYGAGTTCCACTRTGATCTCCACCCTTAATCCCAATTGCTTRCAGAATGAAATTATCAGTCCATTTMAKAATTRTTTCGATTCCAAGGATCATTGAAATAATATGACAGATCATATATGTTCTATCAACGAGAACAAAATATCATAATCATACACAGACRAGTAGGGTTTCTCACATATCAGAATGTTGCACAATAGAAGGAAATTTTATTAAYGAATTCTCTTTCTCTCCTCTGCAACTCTCCTGTGCACTCTCTCTCGTGCCCTCTCGTTCCCCCCCTTTTACAATCGAACTTAGTTTGCTTAAATACAATTCAAACTTAGGTTTTCAGATCCACAAAGTCTGGATCGAATCCACTTAAATCCTACAATTTCTGCTTGTAATCCTAACTTCTCCTATAACTTATACATTGTTAGGATTCGAGATCCTTTGACAATTTATTCAATTTGAACTGAATACAACAAAGTAAATTTAAGAGCGTCCACTCTCTTTAGTAAAATTTGGCTTTTACTCTCAACAACCATAGATCTTCTAGAACTGTGAGCTTATGCTCCTGCATCACAAACCAAGAAAGACCACTAACAACACTAGTTCCAAATCCTAAGAAGATCATCAAAAGGGGAAAAGATTTGCAAAGACAAACTTCCATATCTACAAGAGCATCTAATCCAGGTATTTCAAGAAACACTTCTTCTTTTGTATCTAGAGAACATCTTGTCGAATCCCCTTCTCCTGAAACTTCTAATTCTCAAAAAATTGAGATCGTGTTAGAAAACTTGAAGGGTGAGGAGCCTTCAATTTCCTCTGATGTTATAGATTCTATTTATGAGCATGTTATTACATCCAATTTTAGAGAAGAAGTTGTAGGATCCCTCCAAGAAAATGACTCTTCCTTTTCTTTGAATTCTTCACCAACTAAGCCTATAGAGGGTGTATTCCATACTCATACCAGTCTGCCCATTCTTGAAGATATTTTACAAGATCTTTCCTCTAAGGGTGAAGAAAAATTAGCCTTACTGCTCGGTCAGTTTTACAGAGCCTCTTATTTTCCACCTTATTCAGGAAATTTTGCCCAGGGTAGTCATCCTACCAGTGCTTCTCCTTCTTTCCTCAGTGAAGTAAGACAACCATTGTTTATAGTCTCACCTATCCCATATCAACCATCATCTTCTAAAGCTTCTTCCTCTGCATCAACCCCCAAGATTTCCATGGCTGTCCCTTTGACAAAGAAGGAACAAATCTTAGCCAATAGATATGCCCCTCTTGTGTTGCCCAATCCCTTATCAGCCATGTCGACAGGAGATTATTAGAAATATATGCCGAAGTTTACTGGATCCGGGGATTATACTGCTGAAGAACATATAGAATCATTCTATGCTTATGCTGAGAACATTAACATTTCAGAAGAAGATGTTTGGACCAGAATTTTTGTGCAGAGCTTGGATGGCCAAGCTAGGAAGTGGTTCAAGGAACTACTAGAAAATTCAACGGCAGGTATTGAGCAGTTAGATGAGGTGTTTTTGAAACACTGGGGAGAAAGAAGAGATCTCTTGTATTACATCTCTGAATTCGGAAATCTGAGAAGATAAAATGGGGAGTCAGTCTCAGACTTCAACAAATGATTTAATAAGATGTTCGACAAGATTCCTGCAAAGATCAAGCCAATTGATGCATAAAAAAAGACCACTTACTCTTCTGCCTTTGATCTAGAATTTTGCTTAATCCTTAGAGAAAGAAGATCATCCACACTCGCTTTAATGCAAGATGCTTCTCTTGAGGTTGAATCTAACATTATGGAATCTCAAAAACTTAAAGGAAAATTTGAGAGAAAGAAGTCTTCTGTTGATCCTCCTTCTTCTTCAAACACCAAAATGGAAAAGATGGCCAAGATGTTGGATAACTTGACCTTGGAAATGTCAAAAATGAAAATTCAGAGTCAGCAACCAACAAGAAGTAAAGAGCCTAATGCTTATGCTCCGAGGAATCCCAATGCATTCCCTTACAGAAGGAACAGCCAACAGGTCCAAATCCTTCAGAGAGACAAGAATGCAGCTGATGATCAAAGAATCAGGGCCCCCTTCCAAAATGCAATGCTAGAAGAAGAACATGAGCTATCTCATGACAAAGTTGAAGAAGAAGATGACATCAATTGCTTTGGGGATGAAAATGATTCCTCCTTTTTGACACAAGTAGATTATGAGCAAGCCCAGATGGACGAGCAGATTCATGAGGCAAGCATTGAAGAATCTTTTTATTAGACAGATGATCAGACATGTTACAATTTAAGATCTAAGACTGCTTCTCCAAAGCCATTGCTTGCTGCTCCTGGGAAAAAGAAAGAAGTTGCTGCCAAGTAGCCTGTCGCTCCTATAAAACAAACCTCCACTCCTGCAAAACAATAGTAGAAGCAATTGTAGCCCCAAGCCAAAGAACAAGTCACCCTTAGATATCCTCCTAATGAGGTAAAACCTTTCGATAGATTATCATACTCTTTTAATTTCGAATCAAAAATTTAGAAAGTAAAAATACTTATGCCATTGACTGAACTTATGAAGAACGACATTTTCAAGTCTGCTATCCTGAAGTCCCTTGAACCAAAGAATCCTCCAACTGTTGATTACGTAAACCTACAAGATGACAAGCCTACAGTGACTATAGGACCTATGGTAGAAGACCGAGATGACTCTTGTCCACTCTTCTACATATCCCTAAATATCCATGACAAGATCCTTCACAACTGCTTGCTTGACTTGGGAGCGTCACACAATATTATGCCTAAAGCAGTGATGGATGAACTTGGGATTGACGTCACAAAACCTTATCATGACCTCTTCTCTTTTGACTCTAGGAAAGTCATATGCCTCAACCTCATAAAATACCTTGTTATAAACCTTGCCCAGTTGCCAATGAGAAACATGGTAATGGACGTTGTAGTGGCTGATATCCCACCCAAATTTGGCCTCCTCTTATCGTGTTCATGGAGAAAAAGGCTGGGGGGTACCTTGCATATGGATCTTTCGTATGCCACTGTTAAGCCCTAATATTGGCTCATTACCCCTTAATTGGGGCATATTATATTAGTAATGTTATTTTATTTATGTCGGCTTTAGGCCATTAGTTGTAATTATACCTCCTAGTATCCTATATATACCAAGGAGACATTTTCATTTTGAATCATCTTATACATGAACATTTAAGTGGGGTAAAAGGAGGTTGCCCCCTCGAAGAGGCTTATTATCTGAAATTATCTCTTTTTAAAGGCATTGAGTACTTTTCCTAAGGTTTTTCTATGCTATATTGATGTTTGGTTCTTAACATATAGTATCAGAGCACTGGGCAGAAATCACATTGCGTCAGCATCCACAGGGACCATCGCAGCCACAGTCCCGACGTTTGGAGGAGAGATAAAGAGACTTTAAAGAGAGAATCAACTTTCCTACATCATTAGTGATGGAAAAAGTTCTGTAAACCATCCCATTTATGCTTTAGACACAGACTTTGGATCATGCATTCTTCAAATAGATGATTCTCAGCCAGCTCCTTTGCAGCTCACAAAGCCTACTTATCAGCAGATTGATGGAGAGAGTACTCCCATGTGGACCATGTTCTTTGATGGTGCCAATACCAAAGACTCAGTGGGTGCAGGTGTAGTTTTGATCTCTCCTTCGAAAGATGCTATGCATTTGTCTTTTAAGCTTGATTTCAAAGTTACTAACAATATAGCAAAGTATGAGGCTTTGTTATTGGGATTAAATTCTACCAAGGAGATGGGAATCAAAGGACTAAAAGTGTTTGGAGACGCGGATCTCATCATACACCAAGTGAACAATACTTTCCAAGCAAAACATGTTAGATTGAAAGCCTACAGGGATGAGTTATGGAAAATCAGGGACTCTTTTTCCATTTTTGACATTTCTTATGTACCCAGAGCTATGAATCATCTTGCTGATTCCCTTGCTGTTTCATCCAGTATGTTTATACCTCCCATGCCTCCCAGACTCAATTATGAAATCCAAGTCAAATATAGACCATCCTTGCCCGACAATATTAAATATTGGATTTTTTTTGAAGATGATGATGAACTTAGTAGGTTTCTCCAGGTGGTACATGAATTTTATGATATGCATATTGACCAGAAAAATCAAAATGTAGATGAATCTAAGAAGCCTAAGATGAAAACAAAAATGGGTCAACACGATATCGTTCAACTACCCAACAATTACATACCTCAGGGTTTGGTGCCTCTTGATAAGCTTTTCGATCATAACGATGTCCCCCACAAACTTGATAAGAAGGAGAAATATCATGATGTCCTTGAGCACAATATAGGAAGCCAAAATCATCCTAAATTCATAAATCTGTTCGCTGAATTAACCGTTGATCATAGGTCTAAACATTGTAGCATTATGAAGGAATTCGTTGATGTTTTTGCCTGGAAATACAGTGATCTGAAAACCTATGATCCTGAGGTCATTCAACATAAGATTCCCCTTGAGAAAGACACCATCCCTTTCAAACAGGAACTGAGACCTATCAATCCTCTCTTATTGCCTATAATTGAAAGAGAAATAAAAAAGCTTCTTGATGCCAAAATTATAATTCCTTTAATATACTCTAAATGGATTGCAAATATAGTGATAGTGAGAAAGAAAAATGGTGAGATCAGGTTATGTTTTGACTTTAGAAACCTAAATAAATTCTCAAAGAAAGACAACTATCCCCTATCCAAGATGGAACATTTGCTGCAAAGAATTTCAGGGGCCACTGTCATGTCTTTCCTAGACGGCTTCTTAGGATATAACCAGATTTTCATACATCCTGATGACCAAGAAAAAACTGCCTTTACTACTCCTTGGGGTACCTTCATGTACGCCAAGATGCCATTTGGGCTGATGAATGTCGGGGCCACTTTTCAGAGGGCCATGGACATAGCTTTCGTGGGAGAAAAAGACAAGTTTGTCCTCATCTATCTTGACGATATCACAGTTTATTCTAGCAGTCATGAAGAGCATCTTAAGCATCTGAAAATAGTATTTTTGAAATGCAAATAGTTTGGGATTTCATTGAACCCCCAAAAATCTCAATTTTCTCTCAAGAAAGGAAATCTCTTAGGCCACATCGTTTCAGTAGAAGGTGCGAAAATTGATCCATCTCAGGTGGAATCAATTTAGAGGTTGTCCATACCAAGGTCAAAGAAGGATATCCAATCTCTACTCGGTAAGATAAATTTTGTCAGAATATTTATTCCAAATTTTACTGAGTTAGTGAAACATATAACGTCTATGTTGAAAAAAGGATCCGAGATAAAGTGGACAGACAATGCAAGAAGTTCATTTCAGGATATCAAACAGGCTATCGTGGAATCCCCCACTCTAATCAGTCCAGATTACACCAAGAACTTCTATTTTTTCTTCTTTGCTTCCTATGACACGCTGGCAATAGTCTTGTTACAAAAAGATGATGAAAGTCTTGATCACCCGGTGGCCTTTTTTAGCAAAACAATCAGAGACGTTGAACTAAGGTATGATCCTATAGAAAAACAAGCTTATTCTCTTATTAAGTCATTAAAAGCTTTCAGAATTTATATCCTCCATGCAAAGGTTGTCACCTATGTTCCTTCGGCCTCTATGAAGGATGTCTTGACTCAACCTGATATTGACAGAAAGAGAGCTAAATGGATCGTAAAGCTAATCGAGTTTGACATAGAAGTGAAGCCCACTAAGATGGTAAAAGGCCAAGGCCTTGCCAAGCTTTTCACGGAAGAGAACTGTGATCTTTTGGACATAAAATTCATTGGGGAAAGTTCATCAAGTTTGTAGACATAAGTGGCAGCGGAAGGACACCATAAAAACCAGCAGGTGGCCGAGCATTTGTTTTCATGTGAGTGGTTTTCAGGTATTATTCATTTTCTATAGAAGTTGGAAGTTCCTCCTGAACTTAACATGACTCAAGCTCGAGCCCTTAAGCTTAGAGCAATTAAATTTTTCATTTATAATAATCTTTTGTATTGGAAAGATCCTGCTGGTTTACTACTAAGATGTTTAGACAAAGAAGAGTCAATTGAAGTCATACATCAGTTTCATTCAAGTATTTGTGGAGGCCATCATTACTGGAAGACCACAACTCATAAGATTTTAAGGGCTGAGTATTATTGGCCTTTTCTTTTTTCATATGTGTGCACCTTTGTGAAATCTTGTGATAAATGTCAAAGATTCACAGGAAAACAACAATTAAAATCTCTGCCCCTGATACCTATTGTAGTGAATGGTCCTTTTCAGTAATGGGGTTTAGATTTCATAGGAGAGATTAATCCTTCATCTAGTGGTTAGCATAAATGGATCTTGGTAGCCACTGACTATTTTACAAAATGGATAGAGGCAATCCCCACAAGAAATGCCACTCATTAGGTTGTCATGAAATTTATTTATGAGAACATCCCGAGAAGATTCGGTTGCCCAAAAAGGCTAGTGATAGATAATGCAACATATTTCAAAGCCGATGCATTGGTTGACATGTGTAAGTCAACGTGAATTCAATTGGTACACTCTACTCCCTATTACCCTAGAGGTAATGGCCTTGCCTATTCGTCCAATAAGAGTCTAATCAGAATCATCAGAAAGATGTTGGAAGAGAATCAAAAGAGTTGGGATTCTAAACTAAAGTTTTCTCTTTGGGAAGACAAAGTAACTACCAAGAAATCCATAGGAACTTCTCCCTTCAAACTGGTTTATGGCACTGATGCCATTTTCCCTATTCATCTAGTTTTACCAGTGGCTAATTTTTTTCAGGAGGAACAAACTGAACCAAATGATATGATAAGAAGAATGTTTGATTTGGTAGAATTGTAGCAGGTGAGAGAACAACTGGTGGATAAATCAGAGGCTCATCAAAAAAGGATCAAAGACACTTTTGACAGAAAGGAAAAGGTGGATGATTTTCAGGTTGATGACTAGGTTATGAAATGGGACACCCTCAGACAAGATAAAGGAAAGCACGACAAGTTTAACTCTTTGTGCACCGGTCCTTTCATGATAACTCAAGTACAACACAACAACACCTTCATTCTGCAAAGTCTGGAAGGTGAAGAAATGTTTGGTGGCCCAGTCAATGGGCATTTTCTGAAACTCTATTTTATCTAAGGCTTTTAAGCCTTGTCATTGTAATTTTTATTTTTCATCTTTTGTTTTTACAGAATAACTCCATGCCCAATGGAAACACTAGTAGATAGGTTTAAATTTTTGTTTTTTAGGAAAGGCATTGGTTTTGTGGTTCTTGAAACCTCACAGGGAGTCTTTCACCCCCAATAGGAGCCAGTGTTATCTCCTCAAATAAATCAATTGAGATTTTGAATTTTAGGTGATAGGGAGTCTTTTAAAAAGGTACTTTTAAAAAAGTTTAAAGGTTCATTTCTTAAAGATTTACCCATGTAATAAAGTTTAAACAAAAGTTCGTTTAGTTTTTGTTTGATCTAATTCAAATCTTAGGTTTCGGTGGCTTAGGTGAACATTTTGATTGTTCATTAGCCATCGAAAGCCTTAGCTTTCATAAGCTTAAATAAAGGAATCTAGGGCCATTTTAGCCACCGAAATCGCTGAAGTGGGGAAAGACCCAACACGTCCTATCACACATTTCAACCAACGGGTTCGACGTTTCTATGATTGCACAAGCCACCGAAAAGACTAGATAAAGAACCGTTCATGACCAGAAGATGATCCCTCTATGATATAAGCAAATCTTTCCAGATCGTTATATCATTAAGCCATGTGCTTATGTACCCTCCATTTATTTCAATTATCCACCATGACTTCTGCAAATCATCAATGGTTCCACTACACCCCTTGTAATCAATGCCACGTTCTAATTCTCACTCCAGTTATCTCATTTCTACCACAACCGAGCCGATTTTCTCTAATTCTACGTGGTGTAATTCTCCCTCGAAATCTTCTCCTTCGATCACAAGTGTGAGAAAAGGTCATGGAAAATGAAGAAAGGAACGTCAACCCTAAGGAAGGAGCTCAACGATATCGGTTACCTGGAATCACACTCGGAGGTATGTCAAATTTTCAAGGATGCAGGGTGTTACAATTTTTGCAAAAAATTACAGAGTTTTCATCAAAAGGTGGCAGAGGCCTTTTCCCTCAATTTCAATGGAAAGAAAGCAATCATCAGCTGGGATGAATTCGAGATAGATGAAGCCCTCATAGCCAAAGTGACAAAGCTTCCCACGATTGGAGAGAAATGGTTTAAAATGATTGTTATTAAGAATGTTTAATTCAGGACCTATTTAAAACCAGAGCACAGGGGTTTGATATGGAAGAAAGATATTCACGTATCTTTCCTTGAAGAGAAATGGCAGTAGTTATTAAAATCTATAATGGTTTATATAACTTGTGAAGGGCGATACAACAGGGTGATGATTTACCATTTTAAACTTATAAACCATTTGACTGGTAGAAACCCACTCAATCTACCCTATTTCCTCCACTGAATCTTATCCAAGATGGCTCATCAAGTCAAGGCCAAACTTAATCAAGTTGCAGGAAGACTATCCCACCATAGTCTAATCAAACTTTTGGTTTGTGAGTTGTTGCAAAGTAGAGGTAAAGAGTGGAATTAATTCTTATTCTGGAATGATTTCCAGACTGAGGTTCAGTCAGAGGGAAAAAAGAATCCTCATTCCAAGAAGTTCTCCACTCCCAGAAGTGGAAAGAGGAGGGGGAGAGCTATCTCTCCAACCCCAGTCAAGCAACCCTCTCCTTCCTGTAAACTGGGCAAAACTAAGAAGAAACTAAATTTCAATAGTGAAGAAGAAGAGGCCAAAGAATCCCTAACAAACAAAAAAATTCTTAATCTTCCTTACACAAACTTAGAGAATGAAGAGAACTAGATTGAAACAGGGCACGAGGATTTAGTTACCACAGGGCGTGAAAATTCTATTTTTGTGGATATATACACAACAAGTTATGAGAACCTTCCATCACCTACACCCCGAGAAGAAAAAGAACCACAAATTGCAGATGCCTCATCTAGAAAACGAGTGAAGCAGAGTAAATCAAAAGAAATCAAGAAGCTTAAGAAGAAGCTAGCTGAGCAAGAAGTGCTGGAAAGGGTAATAAAAACCAGGTATGAAACTCTATCAAAAATATTTGCAGAAAGAAACTTAGCTTTGGAAAGATTAGCCCATGAAAGCATAAGGGAGAAGAAAAATAAGGACAAGATTGTAAAAGACTAAGACAACTTATGGAGAGTAGCTCAGGGTTTGAAGAAAAAGGTCAGGGCTTTGAGGAAAAAATCTATGTCTTCAAAACAGTAGGCCCATGCTTCTCTTGAGACCCTTGCAAAGGTGGAAGTTCAGTGCAATGAACCAGAGGCAGCCAATAACCCTACAAATCTTGAACATGATGCAGAAGCCTAAAAAGATCTGTCCTAAGGCGTTTTTTAGTTAAGACAAGTGTATTTTTGAAATTTTGATAATCTCAGGTTTCCGTGGCTTAGGCGCACATATCGATTGTTCATTAGCCACCGAAAGCAGAACTTTCAGTAGCTAATCGACCCAAATCATATCTACTCTAGCTACCGAAAGCACTAATAAGGTAGAAAGCTAATGTTTTTTCATAGGTCCAAGTTTTCCTTGTTCAAAAGCCTAAAAAATGGTTCCAATCGATGAAAGATAATTAAAGACATCTTTATCAAGAGTTTGTTTTGGTTTTGGAGATGCTTTAAAAGACAAAAAGGTAAACACTGATCAACTATTTTCAAGGATATAAGACTATTTGACTGTCAACAGGTGTCAAGTTCGACTCCTCCCATATCACATGAGATCCAACAACCTCGAAAGGCTCACTACACCTCTCAAGAATCTAAAGAGCATAAAGATCAGTCGAAAAGTTGAATTGATCTAGTCTACTTGGGCCAGTTACTGATTTTCTATTTTTGGCAAAATTCAATCCAGTAACCTAGTATCTAGAAACTATTTGTAAAATGATATAAAGCCAAGAACATGGGATGAACAATAGGTTCGATTTTGAGTTCTATAATCTACTGGTATTGTAAAAAGACACTTTCTTTAATATATTAATCCTGCAAGCTTCTTTCATTTGTTATTGTAAGACTCTTCTTCATCTTTGTCTATGCATATGAGTTGAAATCATTCTTTTTTCTATGTTTAATGGTCCCATGGTAACTGTCATCTTACTTTTGATTGTTAACCAAGAATCATAAGAATCTTTGGCTAGTTTGTTGACCCATCATATATATTGCCTATGTGTGTACTGGTTAACTGATTAGTTTTCTTATCCATTTGATTTATAAACCTATCTAATAATAGCTCTTGAAGGCCTTGTATTGCATGAATATAGCTAGACTATCTTGAAGATACAATATAGTGATTAAGATATTCATCTTGATCCAAACCCACACCCATTATTGAGAAAATAGTTACCAAAAAGATTAAGTTACCAGGCATCTCTGATATACAGCCTAGGAGAGTTTCCTGGAGTGCTAACACCCTGCATGTTTTGAAGCACTCTATCAACATCTCCTCCCACTGGCTCATCCCCCCAGTGCCTTCGTCAGTGTCATGGGAGTCCATCTGGCTTTCGTAGACCCACATCTGCGTCACATACATGTTTTATTTAGTTCTTGACATCATCCAAAAATATTTTTGTTTTCTTCTACAAAAATACAAAAAAATGAAATACTATTTTTTTTTCTTCATATAACTGTCTCCGTAGGAAGAAGTTGGTGGTAATGGCATGTTCGGATCTCCTCTGAAGTCGATCCCTGCATATGGGTATTCATTTAGAGCTATCACTTGCTGACTCCACCAAAATAAAAACTCATCATTGTAGGGTGTTGGTACCCTACCACCTCCTAACCACCCCATCACTTCGGTCCATAGTACCATGGCTAGATCGTGAAGTCCATGGGGAATAATATCAACTCTAGGGCCCAAGCCTAGAACCCTCTTGAAGAAAAAACTACATAGGATAAACACAATCCCAAAGTTCCTCTTTTTACCTTGTTTGTAGTCTATTAGCTGGCTCTTCATGTTGGCCAACAGTGAGGTGCACCAGTCTTAAACTGTCGGTCGTGAGCACTCCACTGAGTAGAACATAAGTGGCCTTGATTCTTAATGCAATGAGGTTGACCCTATTATATGTTTCAGCACTAGGAAAATGATCTTGAGACTTAGATTGTTGATCGCTCTGATCGGAAGTTGGCTCCCTACCTTCTCAGTCCCTGCAATGCAATGAGTGGCTATGTAGTCCTCTATGTTCATGCCACTCTCATCTCTCCGGGATTTTAGGTTCACCACCTCACCTCAATGTGACAATCCTGTCAGAAAGTATATGTCCTCAACTTCAATCCTCAATGCTTTCCCATCGAGGGTGAAGGCCTCTGTATCTGGATCCCAGTAGTTCACCAGAATCTGGAGCAGTCTCACTTGAGCCCTCATGCCTTTGAGAGCCCAAAATTTATATATCCCACATATTCTTAATTCCATTTGAGCCCCTGGATCTCTTTCCATTGTGGAATCAAGCTCTTCATGCTCTCTTTATCTCCACTCTAGCACCATCCTTAAAGTTTAAAGTCAATTTTTGAGTCAGTAACATTTTAATAATTAAATCCCCAGACTTGTACGCGAGCTGCAACTTACATAGTCGCGTATACATCTGCATATACATGGTCTGTTTTGATAACAATAGTGTATAGGGATGCATATATGAGACCTGTTGATCTATAACCCACGTATACCCTAGTTTCTAATTTACGCCTTCAAATACTTAAGAATTGAAGCCTAAATGAAAATTTTAAACGAACATAAATGAAGAGAAGGGCAAGAAGACTTACTTGGTCCAAACGGTTGTCAATTCCGTCACTTTTAGCTCCCACAATCGGCAGTTGAAACTCGGGGGAAATTTGGTCCAAAATGCACTATTTGGGTAAAAAATACAAATGGTATAGTAAAATTGGTTATTTTCATTATTTATAGAAAAAATTTACCCACTTTGCATAGTTTTTGCTAATATTTTGGCCTAGTGGACTAATAAAGTAGTGGATGGAGTTGGTTTTGGTGTTTTTATCTAGGGATTCTTGCGGTTTATAGCTTCATGTCGCTCGTTCATAACTTTGGAGGGTATTTCTGTTGACCAACATATAGGATAGGCCATCACTCTGTTTTGCATATTTTCATTATCCTATAACTGCAATTCGTATGCCTTAGGTACGAACCTATTTAGTAGCGACACAAAACCTTCTTTTTGCAACGAGAAGTGTCATTATTGAATGAAAGAGACTTACCAAACATGGGTGCCCTAGTTAGAACCTTTGTGTCATTCGGTTCCCATGCAGAGATTTTGTCTGTAGGACCGGGAGTCCCTTATAGCTAATACCTGACTTTGTGTTCGAACCTCATTTCTTACTCATAATCATGTTGACCTATACCTATGGGACTCCCAATGAGTCTAGTTTAAGCTCTTTTCTGACTCTCTCAAAAAGATAAAAGATTGTCGATTGAACTTGTCTCTTTCACACTCGTAAAATGGATTTGAAAGGATGTCTATTTGGTGTAAGTTTAACCCTTTTTCAAACCAAGTAGACTAAATTTATGAAAAATGAAATTCTTTGGGGTTAAGCTATAATTGCATCTCATTCTCTTGCTTGCAGTATTGATCCTATTATCGGTTCTCGCTTTCGCATTATAATCCTATCACCTCAAAAATTCACATCATCATCCAAGCAGAGCCTTGTTTATATCCTTTGCAGCTTGACACCCTATACCCCAAGAGGAAACATTCCCCCGAGTGTCCATATCTTGCACGCATCTCCTTCCATTGAGCATAGGTATGTTCCATTGTTGGAACTATTTTCTTACTCGCATCACTCATTTCCTCCTCTGTATCATAGAATTCATTTGACTATGAAAAAACAAAAAAAGACGGGCGTGAAAACAATATTATCTTGTGTTGGCAGCATTCGTGTCACCTTTGAACATAGTAGAAAATTTTGATTCCATTTGTCATCAAAATTTTGGGTTTATCATGACCTTAGGAGGTTGAGCTCGTTACTTAGAGTTTAATCCCCCGACTGGTTACTCTTCTAGTCCCTATGGAGAGTTTGGTTGGTGCCTCCTGCATCACAAAGTTTCATCAGTGAATCTATGTTGCCAAAGTTGTCCATATGTCTCATGCTCTTGCTCAAAGGATGTCTATCAGCCTGTCTCAACCATTTCTCAGAACTCTTGACTTTGCATGCCGACCATACCCTCAGTGTGTCTCAGAGTTACATGAAATTGTAGTCCTACCATGCACCCTGGTCCTACTTTCCTTATGGGTAGGTAACCTTAAACCCAACAATCGACATCTCTTCATTGGTTGTTGACTAGGGGGTTTCCCTTATGTTTGACGAAAAGAAATCTATTCACACAGTGGGATTGATGCAATTTCTTGGATGCCAATAGCCTTATTGGTGGTTTCCTCTCCTTTTTCGATAGTTTACCTTATTGGATTCTATTCAGAGGGACTTTTTCGTGCACTACTTACATATGGTGCATGCGCAAGATGCATAGGGTTGTTGGTTCGTGAACATGTTATATGTCTGAGTTCCTCCAAATCATCAATCTCCTTCTTTGTACCTCATGTTGAATGATGAGAGATGCCTTCATTCTCTCCTTTCAGCAGATCTCCTTCCATCAACTTCAATCCATATATTATGGAAACAAGACCTAGAGTCCTATGAGTACCTAGAGGCGTGCAGTTATCATTGGCAGGTTCTCTCACCATCGATAGTTGGGAATACATAAATGTGTCCTAATCACTTGATTATTCAAGTGTTCGACCTCAACACCTTTATTCACATTTGCAATAATGTACTCGGTGCCTTGATACCTACTTTCATTATCGGTAGGTTGTCTCACGTTTGTTAACGATATACCTTAATGATCGGTAATCAAATGAAGTTGCATTGTGTTCGACCTCAACTCCTTTATTCACATGATGTAGACTTGCACCTTTGGCAGATCATGTAGATGACTTGAAGACATCAGTTCATAGTCACAACTTTCCTGAGTTGTTTCTATCATTCATTGGACCAGTACCTATATGACGTCAATGTTCACGAGAGATTATATTTTATTGCATTGTATACACATATATTCATATTGATTTTGAGACTGGTTTTCATTGGGCCTTGTTCGTGACTATGACAACCTATGGAATGTATCTATTCTTGTATTTCCTATTCATGGCCATGAACAACTGTTTGGTATATTTCCACATGGATCTGTAGTGTAATTCAAATTGGCAACCATGTGCGCAAAGTCATTATGGATTGTAATATTATTATGAGCAACTATTTTGTCCATTTGGGTCTCCATTACTCCAATTTTGGGAATTATAATATATTTCGACCATCGTAGATACTCCTCTGACCTCACACATTAGGGGGCATCTATTATAGAAAGATTTTCATCACCCTATGAAAAATTTCTCAAAGGTCCTTTTTCCATTTCCCTATGCAAACGTGAAGTCCCCTTTTGCAGTTCCCAGAGCTAAAAATTGTATTTTTCCACATATATGCACCCTAACAGATCTACAACATGTGTATATGCAGGTTGCACCATTACATCCCAAGTACATTGGGTTTTTTGCCCAAAATTAAAAAATGGTGTTGAGTTTCCATGTCACGTCACGAGATCCATGATCCTTGACCTTCCATATACTGGAAACGTTCTGACTCGACCCTTCAGTTCCATTTGAATGATATAAATGGGCCATATCCAAGCTGTGGAAAAGAAGAGAAGAATTCAACTTTGACAGAAAATTTACTCTGGAGAAATTATTCACTTCATATTGAGTTTGCATCCCTTCTTCCTTTTAATTCTAAACACATTGTTCATCCCCCAAGCTCTTCCCTATTTGATGGAGAACCTCATTGTCTCTCTTATATGATCTTGCCTTTGGTGGAGGATTGAAGTGGTGGATGCTCAGCTGGAAGGGACTTAGTTTCTCGGTTCCGAATGTACCGACATGGAAGTTTGTCATTCATACACTTTTTTTTATTACATTTTAATAGAAATACTATTTTCTCATCCAATTAATGTCTTGCAAATATTTGAATTGTTATTCCATGCACACATTTGTTATGAATATTGATGGATTATGATATTGTATGCTAAATTTATATATTATCACCATATTCTTGTGTATCTTGGTTGTTGAGGACAAGTTGCAGGTGTATTTCTTTGATTCAAGTGCTCAACGATGGAATCCATCGAACGTTTGGATGAGGTAGGCTCTTTATCTTGTCTTGTTCACATATTTGTTTATATATGATACTTGAGATTAGAGTTGATTTCTGTAGTCATTTCCATCTATTGTGGTTTACCCCATACCATAGAGTGATTTTCCTCGTAACACCAATTCTCTCTACAATAGAGGCCACAACCGAGATAAGGCTATGAGTCCACAATGAAAATATTTTCCTATGGTTGGCTCTAATTCTCTTCTCATGTCCCGATTCCTAGGTTTGTAGTCAATTGATACACCTACGATAATCTCAATCTACAACCCTCTTTCCCCATTAAGCTACATAATGCAATTAATGGGATCCCCTTATTTTCTCAATAGTCCCTCAGGCTATCCCAATCCACTCTAGGGATCCAACACAGGTTAGATAGGAAATCTCACTACTAGGATTCTAGGGATTATTGTTTGTAGCTAAATTTACTCAATAGAAACAATTATCACTCCATACAGTCAAATTGTTTTCATAATTCATGGTTGTATATTTCCATAACCTTATTATATTAGGTCTACGGTCACCCTATTTCAGCAAGTAACTCTCCCAAATTTCTCCAACATATTGGTAATTCAATCTCTCCCAAATTTCCTAGTTGAATGACAACTCAAACTTTCCTAACAATTGATAATTTGAATTCCTCCATCGTATGGTAATTCAAATAGAATGGTAATTCCAAATGGAATGGTATCTCAATATCCTTGATGACCTCTCGAGTAATTCAAACTTCCACCAAAAACCTTTTAACTCTCTCTCTCTCTCTCTCTCTCCCCCCCCACATCACCGGAAAAGGCATAAGTAAAATTGCATGTGAGTGTGAAACCACATGTCTTCATGGAAAATTAATTTTTATCCTCTCTTATATATAATCAAAATCATTAAGGATTACTAGATAAGTAAGTTTAATTAATTAGGCTTATCAGTAAAATAATATTATCTTTCTTTATCCCCCTAAGTCCCTCATTTCCCCCCTCTTGTGGAGTCATAGGCCCCCAATCTTTTGTCCTTCTCCTTCTATATCTTGTGATGTATTTTTTTGTTATCCTTAAATGTACAATATTATATGTGACATTATTAAGCTTTTAATCATCCATCATATACATACACAACACTAATTTGGGAATCAAAATTGGGGTACTATTCCTCTTCACCTAGATTTTGCATAGTCCTTGGCACACACCACCAATATATACAATACGTTTTACATCAAAATGTCAAAAACAATGTTGATATTCCTCCTTCCTTGCATCCTCTAGCTCCCACATTGCTTCTTCAGGGCTATAGTGGGTCCATTGGACCTATACTTGCCCTATTATTATGCTCCTGAACATAGTGAACTTTGTGTCCAATATACACAGTAGTTATACCTAGAAGTCTCCTTCCAGTTCCACCCAAATCAAAGCCCAATTAATGACATGGTTAGAATCATGCACATAATTTCTCAACAATGCCTCAAATGGACTCATCTTCAACAAAGCTTGATATCCAATATTGTAGGCACATTCTACTAACTTCAAGTAATCCTCCCACTTGAATGGCGTATTCATCACATACATTCTTAACATGTCTTCAATCTCTTGATTGAATCTCTTTGTTTGTCCATTTGTTTGTGGATGATAAGCTATACTAAAATTCAGATTCATACCAAAACCATTGAATTCTCCTTTCCAAAAGTTTGAGGTAAAATTTTGATCTCTATCTAAAACAATTTCTTTAGGTATCATGTTCAACCTGGAAATCTCTTTCAAGGAAATATCTTCTATATTGGCTACTTTATGAACCAATTTAATTGGAATAAAGTGAGCAACTTTGATTAATTTTTCCACCACTACCATTATTGAATCATGTTGCCTTTCTATCTTGGGAAACTTAGGGATAAAATCAATAGTTACCACTTCCCATTTCGAATCTTGAATTAGTTATGGCTGTAGCAAACTTGTTGGATGTTTATGCTCAACCTTTACTCTTTGACATTCCATACAAGTGGCTATATAATAAGGCACATCCCTCTTCATTCCCATCCAAAAGTATTGTCTTATTACTGCTACAATTGTCTTTTGGTGTCTATTATGTGTAGCATATGGAACATGATGCATTTCTTTTAAAACTAGTTTCCTTAATTCATAAGAAATAGGGAGATAAAATCTNATACAAGTGGCTATATAATAAGGCACATCCTTCTTCATTCCCATCCAAAAGTATTGTCTTATTACTGCTACAATTGTCTTTTGGTGTCTATTATGTGTAGCATATGGAACATGATGCATTTCTTTTAAAACTAGTTTCCTTAATTCATAAGAAATAGGGACATAAAATCTATTTTTATGCATAATAATGCCATTCTCTTCCAACTTATAAAACTCATATTTATATTGTGCATTCTCTTGTTGTAAGCCTTGTTTTATCTGTAGATGTGCTCATCATAGGTAACAACCTCAAGAATTTTGATCCTCAAATCATATTTACACATACTAATGGTTGTAGCATGCATTGCATGTACTCTTCTACTAAGTGCATCAACAACCATATTCTCCTTCCCTCTAATATGTTTAATATCAAAGTCATATTCACTAAGAAATTACAAACATCTTGTTTTCTTCGCAATTAAAGTTTGTTGTTCAAATAAATATTTCAAACCATTATGGTTGGTTCTTAGCTCGAACTTTGTCCTCGTCAAGTAATGTTTCCACATGTTTAGCGCATGAACTACTGCAATGAGTTCTAAGTCATGAATGACATAATTATTTTCATGATCCTTAGGCTTCTTGAATTAATAAAAAATCACATGTTCATTCTGAGTAAGAAATCCACCAAGTCCCTCTTTGCAAGCATCAATACATACCACAAAATATTCATTTGGGTCAACAATCTTAAGAATGGGTGCACTAGTAAGCAATTTTTTAATAGTTAGAATCTTTCTTCACACTTTGGTGGCCATTCAAATTGATTTTTATTATTCTATAAGGATGTAATGGGATGCGAAATCTTGGAGAATCCTCCTATGAATATTTTGTAGTATCCATCAATCCCCATGGATGACCTTACCTTGGTTACATTCTTAGGTGTAGTTCATCCCCTGATATAAATATTCTCTAGATCTAATGTTATTCCTTCCTCGAAGATGATTTGTCCCAAGTAATGAATCTACCTTTGATAAAAATAACACTTTCTTAACTTAACATACAACTGATGCTCTCTTAGCACTTGTAGTACTAACCTAAAGTCCTCTTTATGATCCTCCTTTGACTTTGAATAAATAAGAATGTCCTCCATGAATACAATGACAAACTCATCCTAGTAATTTGTAAATATTCCATTCATTAAGAACATGAAGATAGTTGGTGCATTCACCACTACAAATTCATAGTACCTGTACATGGTTTTGAAAGTTGTCTTACTTTTTTTCTCATCCTTTATCCTTATATCATGGTAGCATGATATCAAATCTATCCTCAAAAAGGCCTTTTCTCCTCTAAGATGATCAAATAGGTCATCAATTCTTGGTAGAGGATATTTATTTATCTAAGTGACCTTGTTCATCTATCTAAAATCAATGAACATCATAAAATTTCCATGATTCTTCTTTACAAAGAGTATTGGTTCTCCCTAAGGAGATACTTGGACGTATGTACCCCTTCTTTAACAATTATTCTAATTTCATTTACAACTCCTTCAATTCATGTGTACTCATTATGTATGGAGTATTAGATATTGGAGCATCTCTAGACATAAAATTAATAGAGACATCAATATCACTTTTTGGTGGTGAACCTGGTGTTTCCCCAATTACATCTGCAAACTCTTGCAACACTAGAAAGTCCTCAATATTTGGGATTATGCACTTTCCTAGCTCTTCCACATGAGTTGCATACAACTGGTACCGTTTCCTCATAAGCATATCTTCAATTGTAAGGATTAAATATCCCTTATAGAAATGGGTCTTGGAATGTCTTTCATTTTCCTCTACTTTTCTTTTTCATCAAGACAAGTGAATGTCTTATTGTGACAATCTAGGAGAGCATGATGCACATACAACTAGTCCATTCCAGTAATAACATCATATGAACCAATTGGTATTATCTTCATATTTGCAACAATGATGACACTGTCCATATATAATCGAAAACATTTGACAATCTCATTAATTTTCCTTTTAGTCCTAGTGGCCAATTGAACCAAAAATGATTTCTCATGTTTACTTCTCTCCAAATGAAATCATTCTACCAAATTATGGGAAATGTAACTATGAATTTCTCTTGAATCGATTAAAGTTGTAATAGGTTGATTGGTAACCTTACCTTCAACCTCAATCATGTTTGATTGATGTTTTTTATGTTGATTATCTAAGGGTGCATATATTCTTGGACTGTTCCCGCTCACGTATTTCACTATAGGTTCCTCATGTATATGGTGCACATGCCTCATTCTACATTATTTATGAGGAGAATATCTATACAAATGGTCTCCTTCAAATCCTTACAATTTATTGGTTTCCTTTCTCTTTTCCCCAAGGATTCTACCATATTAGATCCACTCTAAGTTGGATGACTTTGCTAATATGTATTAGCATTGTTCTTAAAGAAATGAGGTTTAAATCCCTTCTTCCTTTGATCTTGCTTGTTCTTTTCCTTATCAAGTTCCAAGACTTCTGGAAATCTACTCTGTCTTTGCTCTAGTTATACAAGTATTTGGCCTTCCTGATTATCTCTTCAAGAGTCTTAGGTTCATCAAACTGAATTTTATATTTGTAGAATGTAGGAAAACCACTTAGTAACCTCTGTATCTTTTCTTTCTCATCTTTAATATAGCTAACATACCTTGACAACTCCAAAAAATTCTTCTCATATTCTCCCGTGGTCATATTTCCCAAATTGAGTTCAAATAATTCTTTCATTTTCTTGGCATAGTAGTGCTCATAAATATATTTTTGCTATAAATACTTCTTGAACTTCTTTCAAAAAATCCTCCTCTCATCGATGTGCTTAACTTGCTTCAACTGGTCCGACCAAATGGAAGCTTTTCCATGTAGGTTATATGGTGGTCCTGGCTTCTAGATTGGATGAATAATTATGCAAATAAAATTAATTTCTTATTCCCTATAACCAAGCTTCAAAATCCTTTCCCATCTTGTTTTCACTATTAAATGTTGGTGGCTTGGTCTTCCTAATCTCTCCTTGCAACTAGTTTTTCTCATACCTTATCCTTTGATGTATGAATGGGGACACTTTTGGGATGCTCTGTGATTCTTCATGTTAGCACTTGGTAAATTGTTGGGCTGAAGAGAATGATCTACCAAGGTAACCTACAAACCAACTTTAAGACTAGAAACTAGCCTTCCAAATCTAGAGAGGGTTCTCTCTGAGACCTAGTCTTTGATAGATAATAACTTAGGATTGATGGCTAGATTTAGATGCTTGAGAAAGTTTTTTCTAGTTTCGTTGGAAAGGAAGTATAGTACTTTTGGGCTATGAAGTCAACCCCCTAAAAACAAGAGAAGTCAATGACTAGTAAGGGAATCTTTGAGAGGAAAAATGCTAAATAGGTAATGGTTTTTTAGTTTCAATATCGTTGCGTATAGCGAAAGAAAGGAGAGACGTAAAGAAAATAAAATCACCATTAGAGATGAATTCTGACCTAACTTAGAGGAAAACACAGATTTTAAATGGTTGAGTCTAAAGCACCACGAGATAAATTTTAAACCATTTAAATATTTTCAATTTAAACAAATGAAACCGACATGAATTTGCAGGAAACAAGTAGTACATATGAAGATAGGATCACAATACACCAAACCACCACTACTAGAATATTTTCATTGAAAGCTTCAGTACCTCTGCATTTATATTTCCATTGGATTCACAAAGTTACATTCAAGATTTCCCTGTCTACACTACTTTTCCAACCCTGTTTACATAAAAAAGATCCAATATATAGAAAACTAACGCCCTCCTGGGCTGCTATATTCGACCTACTCCCCCTAGAATCCTGGATTCGGTTACTCTTCCCCTGGACAACCTTTTCAATAAAATTTTCTAAAAATATAAACTTGACTACACCCAATCATAACATAACCGACATATTCATTTCAATCATTTGGTCATGAGTAAGATTCAACCATTTGGTTGTGATAAATCAACGTTTTCTTCCAAGGGGTGTCCGAGTAATCATCTGTACTACTGGAAACTCTGTCACCTTTGTATAGTGGACTTTGGTTGTTTCTACGCGATCATTGGCTATAACATGTGCATGACGATTTTGTGTAGCGTATGTCCATTTGTGGTCGCTCGCGCAACTCCAAGTGGTAGAAACAGTTGGGGACCATGCATCTCCTTCAAAACTTGCATGCATTCCATTCATACCTGCCCTTCTCATTAGGTAATCTTACAACGTTTGCGCAATGAATATTCACTACGCAAGTGTTGCATCTGACTTATTGTTAACGTAAGAAAGCGATATATGTACAAAGAAATATTCCATGCCACAACCCAAAAAGACAAAAATGGGGCTCCCTTACTCATGCCTCCACAACTCCAGTTAGTGGATTTAGCTCGTCCTTATTTTCTGCCTCCAGCTTCACCTGCAACCTTAAATCTCTGATTGTTTTTCTCAAAGACTAGTTCCGTTTGTTCAAACTCTTCACCTATCTCATCAAAACCACGTTTCTTTTTAGTTTTGATTGAGAACTGGAGAGCATTGCACATGAATTATCAATAACTAGTATACACTCTCTGAAATGTTCTGTGATTTTTTCCTCTGACATCCTCTATTCCTCCCTAAGCTCAATGCTTACATCTTGGGCCTCTTTGAGTTGTTTTCTATGCCAATTTACATTATTTTCTTTCATTATGGGGGAGGTAGGGGGTAACTGACCTAATCAACTCCGTGACACTGGTGTTTCATAATCTTTTTTGCCATCTGTCTTGTCAACTCTCTATTTTCTTGATAAAACTGGGTAACAACGTGTTGCGCTCGCTTTAGTTGTTGATTCATCTATTTAATATTTGCATTATCCTCACCTAACTCCACCTGTTTTTCATCAATTACCTTGTTTTCACCTTCAAAAATCTCTAGCTAAATGGTGTGCATGGGAAATCTCTTGGCAGAGGACTTGGTGCACGATTTACTGGGAGCTTGGATCTCAGTTGTGTTAGTCAATCTTGACTTGTTTTTCTTCTAGGATGTTGGTCGATGGAACGATGAGTCTTCTATTTCTTTCCCTTTTCTTTTTCCAGTAACATATTCCTTTCTCACCTCTGAACTATGAAGTGTTGTTTCCTCTGCAGATAGAGGAATGTCTCCTTTAGGGTCTCTGGGGATGTTAGCCAAAATCAGAAAAGAATCCTATTCCTTGTTCAAATGTCTCAATTCTTCAACCACTAACATCTTAATTAATGAAATATGGAATAAATTGTTCCTCGGCTGATCAACCTTGTCCTCGACACTGTCTGCAATATTTACCAAGCTTCGACACAAGAAGAAAGGTAAATTTAAGGGATTTTCCCCCATGAAGTGCATCAATAACCTTATGTGGTATGGATACACCCTGTCGAACCTTAGTTAACAGGTGAAATATTCTATGATTACCTTCAAAAGTTTCTCTAAAGGCACCAGGAGATACTAGCTTGGAATTATGGCTCCATTTTTCTGATTTCGACATTCGAGCTTGATGAAATACATATAACATGAAATGTATAAAGGCATGCCTTTAAACCATTTTTCTTCCCGCAGAGGGATCTTCGTTGCAGCTGACAAAGTCTCCTCCGTCACTTGGAAAGTGATTCCCGCAATTGTCATGCTGACCCCAATACAATTGAGGGTGAACTTCTCAACTAGTTTCACATTATATCCTTGGATCCTTTCACAGAAACGCATGCATCGATCTTGTTCAAAATATTTCCTGATCACCGGTTCTTCATTGATTAACTCCAGATCCCGAGGTTAAAACCTCACGGCCCTGCCATGTCTTGCCTTCTTTCTTATGCTTTGGGAAACTGCCATGATGCTGGTATATATTAATTTCACGCACGCAGTAATGAATTGTAGTACCCTCTATGCGCAGAAAATAAGAATGATGAACTTTGTAGAGGCTGCAAGAAAATGTAGCAACATAAATCTTTGCACGGCAAACAAAATCAGCCAGAAAAATTCCTAGTGCGGCAGTAAAGTGCGACGAGAAAATTTGACGTAGTGGGAAAACTCGACGTAGTAGTAAAGTGTGACAGAAAATTCCAGTGCAGTGGGGATACTTAGCGTGGTAGAAAAAAACAGTGGGAGACTTGGAGTGTGATGGAAAATTTCGGCGCAGTGGAAAACTCGACACAATAGTAGGAAATTCAAAAGGAAAAAGGCTGACTGTGAGAAGAAACAATCTGTCCAAAATGCTAGTTTGTAGCAAGATCAAAATGAATTTAAGAAATGGTTGAAAACAATTGAGGAGACGTGGAAAAATCAACACAACAGACTTACGTAACGACTCATAGGAAATAACTTTTATGCAGCAAAGGGCTCTAGAGCTTGCTGAAAAAACTACGATTGACACACAAACTCTGAAAGGGAAGGAGAGGCTTGAAGGGTGACCAATATTATGCTTGAATGGACACATAATGAAATCATGGAAAAGGATAGTAAATCCATGGCAGCGAGAAGTTAGAAACTAGGTTGAAGATTTGTGCAGCAAACTCATGCAACGAGTACACTTTTGAAGTGTACAAAGTATAAATGATAGGAGTGCCATGATTTTTTACTTTTATGACTTCATTATTAGGGAATTATGCTCATAATATCTTTCGACATGAACTTTATCCCAACCACTTGAATCGATTTTGGTACATAATTTCCACCTTTTCGACATGACTCAAGACTTAGGGAAGTGAACCTTTACAATTTAAATGTGGCAAACCTTACACCCCTTTAACCAACTTATAGCCAGACCCGTTACTTGATGATTTAGAACCACTCTTTATTTTGTCACTGACCTTATAAACTTTGACGCACTGACTATGACTCATCTAGGACTGAATCTAACTACAAAAAACATAGTGCTAACAACTAACTCCAGTGGGGATGTTATCCTCCCAGTAGGGTAGCAAAGAATAGAAGAGAAAGTGTCTGGCCATTGGGATTTATTTGAATCAAAGACTCTAAAATGAAAAAAAAAACTTGTTTCAAGACCCTCTTGACACAACTATGACTAACTTCAACATAAACTTAGGGCCTTCACTTCAGGCTTCAATTTTCTGTTGACTACTAACTCAGAATGCTTTATCTGAAAATAAAAATGGTTATTTACAATGACATGAAGAGACTGGAATTTTTTTTCTAAACAAGATAATGTTTGAGAAACCTACCATTCATCAATCCCCCACCAATAAGATCTCCATTAAGATCTTGCAACAAATAGGCATTGTTCCCATAGTATGCAACAATATGGAATGGTCCCATCCAAATATGATAAAACTTCCCATGCCTCCCTCTGTCTTCATTTATTGCATCCCACTTTAGTACTAAATCATTCACCTTGAAATCATCTTCTTTGGTGTGTCTGTCGAAAATTATTTTCATTTTATCTTGGTGCAGCTGTTATTTATTGAAGACTTATTCTCTCATTTGTTGCGCATGGACCAATTGGTTTATTCTACTTAGAGCATCATTTGGTTCAACTTCTTTCTCTTGCAACAATCTTCTCACTAGAAATCCTATTGAGGTAGGAAAAAATGCCTATGTACCATATACAATCTGAAAAGGTGATGTGGAGATAGACACTTTAATGGTGATTCTGTCAGCCCATAACACATAGATGAGCTTTTTTTGCCAAGCTTTCTTGTTTTCCTGCAGAAGATTATTAATAATCCTAGTCAAGATTTTGTTAGACGATTCAACCAACCCATTACCTCGTGGGTAATAAGTTGTTGAATGGCCTAGAGTTATGTTATAGTCACTGCAGAATTTGTCCATTTTCTTAGATTTAAATGCCGTTGCATTGTCAGTAATGATCTTGACTAGACATCCAAATCTAGACAAAATATTACTCTCTAAAAATTTAATGATGACAGTATTAATAGCTTGCCTTGTGGGGACCGCTTCAATCCATTTGGTGAAGTATTCAATGGCTTTCAATATCCAACTATGCTGAGCTAAGGATGGCAGATGAATTTATCCTATAAAATCAAGGCCCCATTGCATAAATGGTGCTTCAACATAGATGGGTTTTAAAGGTAAGGGCTGCAGCTTTCTTTTTCCATCAAGATCTGGCATTCATGGCAACTGGAAACTTCCTTGTATACATAAAAAAAAATACTAGTCCAATAGAACCCTTCCCTTAGTATTTTGTGTGCAGTAGTATTCCAATAATGATGTCCCCCACAATCACCTTTGTGAAACTCTTTAATAGCCTTTTTCATTTCTTCCTCCAACATCACAATTTGATTGAGCCATTAATTTTGCGAGCCCTTGACCCTTAATCAGCTTTGTATTCTTGATTTCTAGGTCATACTCTAACATTAATGACATCCATTTTCCCCTTCTCCCTTCAGAATCAAGCTGAGTCAAAATATCCTTTACAGAATTGTCGGGCACGTAAGCAATGACATGGGAATGTAAAATATAAGTTCTTAATTATTTAAGGGCCTTCACCAAGGAATATGGTTGTTTTTCCATGATGTCATACCTTAGTGGGGATTCTCTCAATATCCTGCTATAATAAGATATGTTTTTTTCAAAGTTCTGATCATCTTTTTGCAACAAAACACCAACAATGGTGTGTTCCGAGGCAAAGGAAAACAAGATAAAATCTTTTGCAAAATTCGGGTTGGCTAACAATGGAGCCTTGGTCAACGCCACTTTAATATCTTCATACAAATTCCTAGATTCAAGATTCCATTTTATTTCATTGCCTTTCTTGAGCATATTTGTGATATAATTTATAATCTCAGCCAAGTTGGGAATGAACCTCCTCAAAAAATTTACTTTTCCTAGGAAAGACTGTACCTGTTTCTTTCTCCTGGGAGTGTCGATCTTTAGAATTGCTTCCACTCTGCTGGGGTCTATTTTTATGCCTTCTTTTGAAATAATGTGTCCAATAAATTTTTCTTCTTGCATTCCAAAGTTTGATTTTTTTGGATTTAACGAGATGCCAAACTTTCTACATTTCTGGAAAACCTTTCTTATATGTTTGAGATGTTGATCATTAGAATCCGAAAATACAATGATATCATCCAAGTAAATTACAATAAACTTATCCTTTTCATTGGAAAAGGATATTTCCATGGCCTTTTGGAAATTCGCTCCAACATTCATAAGCCCAAAAGGAATTTTCGCATACATGAAAGTGCCCCAAGGTGTTGTAAAAATCGTCTGCTCTTGGTCATCTGAATGCACCATAATCTGATTATATCCAGAAAAAAATTCAAGCATTGATATCTTCTGAGATCCCAACACCTTCTGCATGATGTAATCCATCTTAGGAAGTCAATAATTGTCTTTGAGAGACACCCTGTTAAGATTCCGAAAATCTACACAATCTTATCTCACCACTTTTCTTCCTGACAGGCACTAGGTTAGCCACCCACTTGGAAAATCTTAAGGACACAATAATCTTGGCATCAAATAGTTTCCTTACCTCATTTTCAATCAATGGAAACAACAGAGGGTTGATTATTTTCAAATTTTGCTTGAAAGGTTTATGATCATCCTTGATGGGAATGACATATTGAATTACCTTAGTATCATAGACCTTTAAATATTCATAACTCCATGCAAAGACATTAGGGAAGTCTTTCATAAGGCTGATATACCTCTGTTTGATCTATGGACTGAGCGTTTTTTCAATTTGATAATCTTGGGATCTTCTTGAGTGATCCAAAAATGATATAGAGAAGACTAAGAACAACTCAGAACTCACAAAAGTAACTCAGGATGCTCAGAATGGCCTCAATAGACAAAGAAAGGGAAACAATTCAAAGTTCTCAAAACTCAGTGAAAATGAAATCATCACAAAGAGTGTGTCGCAATATTTATAACAACACAAACAACTCGTCAAATAGAGTTACGGATCGAAATATATTCACGGTCAAAGTTTCGTCATTCTATCCCAGTTAGCAGGGGATGAGTCAGCATCCGTACTGCTGACATTAGTATCAGTACAGATGACATGAACATCCATAAAACACATGTGATAGGAGTAGTAGGTGACACATGTCATGCTAATGTTAACATGGTGATGTGGCAGCACCAGAGGCTGCCATGTGTCACCCATATTTGGCATTTATGGATGGATCCGTGGACCAGTAAAATTTCACCACGTGGCAATCCGTATAGTTCATACAGTGACATGGCAGGCCAATTTGGTAGCTGAAATGACATTTGTACATGTGATGTGGTGCTGGCATGGCAGGTTGATGTTGCAGTGGATGACGTGGTCAAATAGGAGGTTGCCACGTTGCCCAGTCATGGGATGCCACGTGGTAGTGGGAAAATTCCCAATGACAACCTGTGACCGAAAATTTCGAAAAAAAAAAGGATTTGGAGAGTCCGCCAAATCTGGCAGGACCACGCCAAATCTGATAATCAAACCAACGATAGAACCATCACCAAATGTAGTGGAGAGGATATATATATATATATATATATTATTACAATAGTCAAGCCAAAAGGGGGAGGCCCATGGGCTTGACCTCGAGACCTCCTCCCTCATTAAATCCTTAACACTTGCGCCATAACCAACGAGCCAACATCCCTTCATTGTAAACAACGTCGGTGTTAATACCTAAAAAGTACATCCGCCTAAGCTCAGGAGGAGGCGCACATGCGTGCGGTTGGCACGTAGTTCGAGATAGGGCCACATCAACATTTATTGCAGGTTGCAAGGCATGAAAACCGAGACAAAATTATTCTTGGGTCTGGGAGTGATAGAGTCAAATCGAGGCATGGAGACAATCTTTTTTGGGTAATTCGACGCCATGAATTCTTTGGTGTTGTCTATTTTATGATATGAGCAATATTTTTGTGGCTTGATTTCAGAATGAGGTATACTTATGTATTTTTCCAAATTCTTTTTCTAAGTTAATCAAAGAGCCTACCCATTTGAGAGCATGACCTGGAGACATAGTCCACCAGGGAAGAATTCCATTATCAAGTTTTTGTGTTCATATTTGATGCTTATGTCTCTTCATTATTGATTTTTTCCTTCTTTAATGGTGCACTTTAATTTATTCTCATTTAATGCAATTCTCATTTAATTTATTCTCATTTATAAGTCACTCGATGAAAAGATCTTGTATCATGTTGGTATTAGAGAAATTGTCTTTGACTTGAATTGTTGAGTGTGAATTCTTACTAGGTACAAGCATAAGCAGGGTGAAGGAACTCTTAAGACTTTCAATCCTGGAGTTGGTCGTGCATCCCGAAGGAAGAAAATGGCAGAAGAAGACAAGCGTGATGAACAAAAGAAAAAATTTCATATGGTCTTTTATTGCATGTCATAAATGGTTGACTGAATGTATATAGATTACAAGAAGAGGAAGAAAAAGAAAGGGAAGAAAAAGGAAGCACATGCTGATGATGATGCTTTGGTAAACCAAAGGCCTGTGGGAGACCCTCCTGAGCCTCCATCTTCACCATCAAGTTCTAGTTCTTCTTCCTCTGAGCATTCACATCATTCTCATCATTCTAGACATACAACCTCTTTTAAGAAACCATTATTAAAGCTTTATGTAAAAATTTCTTTACCTATGTTTAATGGATATGCTAATCTTGAAAATCTAGATAATTGGATCTGACAGGTTGAAGTATATTGTCGTGTTCAACATATTGATGAAGAGGAAGTTAAAGTTAAACTAGCTTCTCTTCGGTTGGAAGTCATCGCTCTCGTATGGTGGGAGAGAAAACTTCAGGACATAAGTAAGTGTGGTAATCTTATTACCTCATGGTTGGAATTAAAATTAGCGATAAGGAAGCAATTTTATCCATTGGGTTATTTACATAAAGTAATGATGGAATGGAAAACTTTAAGGTAAAGTAAAGGTCAAACTGTACAAAGTTTCACAGAAGAATTTAGGAAGAAAGCTCTTGCATTAAATTTTCCTTTGGATTCTTATGAAACTTTAATGAAATATATTGGCGCACTTAACAGTTATATTCATCATACTTTTCTCTTGTTTAACCCCACCAGTCTTGACGAAGTTTGTGTGTAAGCCACTCACCTTGAGAACAGGGGAAAACATGTTCAAGAAAATTTCACAAAGAAAACTTTGAATCTCCCACATAAACCTTTTAAGAAGTTTAAAAGGAAGGAAAATAAGACCTCCATAGTGACGAGAGAAGGAGGAAAGCCATCTTTCACTCATTGCAAGAAAAGAGGTCACGATGATGACCACGGTTGGAAACCACATCCAGAGAAGAGACCGAAACAGTTTGGTGGAAAGGGGAAGACAAAAACCATTGCTACAATGCAACAAGATCTTGGTTCCGATTCAAGAGATGAAGGAAAGATCACAACGGTTGGAGTGCAAGGTAGAGATTCCCTTCATGCTAGTTCAAATTCCAATAATGAATCTCATGATGACAAACGAAAGAGGAATGAATTATTTAACATAAGAGTTGTATCTAAACACACTGAGATAGATACATTATTTGATCTGGGTTCCCAAGTAAACTTGATATCTGAAGCAATTGTTAAGAAGATGGGTCTTGAAACGAAACCACATCTGAAGCCTTATCCTCTTGGTTGGGTATGTGATAAAGAAAAACTTAATTCCACCAAACAATGTAGGGTCAGATTTTCTATTTCTTCAAAGTTGATTGATGAAGTGGATTTGGATATTGTATCACTTGATATATGTGGCATAGTGTTGGGAGTCCTTATATTTATGATAGAAAAGCAATATTATTTCATCATGAGAACAAGTACCACCTTACTAAAGGGGGAGTCGAATATATTGTTAGAGCTCACAGCATGAGGGTAAATACAACACTTGTAGTGCAGGACAAATGAAGAGACTCATAAGCACTAATAAGAGATATGTACTCATGGTCGTAAGAGACAAAGATGTTGGGACATCCGACGCTTTCCAAGGATGTGATCCTTCTCATAAGAAAGAATTAATTGATAATGTTTCTAAGTATGATGATATTTTCCAGGAACCATATAGATTACCTCCTAAGAGGGAAATACAACATGAGATACATCTTCAACAAGATTCTCCTCTTCCTAATGTGGGCATGTACAGGATGTCATTTGTGGATATGACATAGATCAAGAAGTAGGTACATGGATTATTGGATCAAGGGGTCATTAGGCCAAGTTCATCTCCTTGTGGTTCTCTTATCGTGATGGTGCCAAAGAAATATGACACATGGTGAATGTGTCTTGATTACCGGGCCTTAAATAAAATCACAATGAAAAATCGATACGCTCTTCCTCGTATAGATGATTTACTTGATCATTTAAAGAATGTTGTTTATTTCACTCAGTTGGATTTGCGCAATGGATACCATCAAATTAGGGTTGCAGAACAAGATGCATGGAAGATTGCCTTTAAAACCAAACAGGGATTGTTTGAGTGGTTAGTTATGTCATTTGAGATTTTTAATGCTCCGACAACTTTCATGCGTGTGATGAATGATGTATTCATGCCTTTCCTAGATGAATTTGTGATTGTATATTTAGACGAAATTCTTATTTTTAGCAGGACTTGGGATAAACATGTGAGGCATGTAAAGCAAGTATTGGATACTTTTCAAAGGGAAAAGTTGTATGTAAAATTGTCTAAATGTGAATTTGGAAAGACTGCACTTGTATTCTTAGGTCATATTGTAGGAGGAGGACAATTAAAATTTGATCCTTCCAAAATTGATGTAATTGTAAATTGGCCTAAGAAAAAAAGTGTAACCGAGATCTAGAGCTTCTTAGGTGCATTCCATTATTGTAGGAAGTTAATTTCAAACTTCTCTTTTATAGCAGTGCCTTTGCATGTCTTAACTAGTGTGAAGAACACTTTTCAATGGGAAGGAAAGCAACAAAAAGCTTTCGACACTCTGAAGGAGAATATGAGTACCGCACCAGTATTATCACTGTTGAATATTCAAAAGCATTTTGAGATCAAGATAGATGCCAATGGATACGCCATGGGTGCAGTATTGATGAAAAACCGTAAGCCTATTTGTTACCACTCTGGAACTTTTAACCAAGTTGTTGTTAACTATTCTACATATGATAAAGAGTTGCTTGCATTAGTTCAAAGCATAAAGAAATGGAAGCACTACTTGTTAGGGAAGGAAACAATCAGACATACATATCACCAACCTTTATAGTATCTCTAAGAATAGAACAAACTGCAACAATCTCGACACTATAGGTGGATGGGTTTTCTACAACAATGTCATTTGGTAATCAAGTACAAAAAGGGTACAAGTAACAAGGTAGATGATATGCTTTCTAGACCTCCTATTGTTGCGTCTATTATTTTGAAGAGTACTTCTTTATCTCATGATAGCTATGTGGATCAATATGCCATTGATGAATTTTTAAAGAAGTATATGATTAGCTAACCCATGGTGCACATGTAGAGAACTATTGTCTGCAGGGAAAACTGCTCTACCATCTTGGAAAGCTATATATTCCTACAAGTGAATGAGTCCATGTAATATGAGAAGCTCACACTTCTCTTGTGTCTGGGAATTTTGGGGTAGGAAAAACTATGGCTCATTTATAGAGGTTTTGTTACTGGCCTCAAATGAAAGAAATTGTAACTAAATATGTAAAGGGGTGTGTGATGTGTTCTACTTGTAATCCCACTAATAGAAAATCGGTGCTATACTCACCACTTCCTGTTCCATCCCATCCATGGGAAAGTATCTCCATGGATTTTGTAAGGGGTTTACCAATGTCAAAAGGGGGTCATGACTATTTGTATGTTGTAGTGGATAGGTTCAATAAAATGTGTATCTTGATGCCATGTAAAAAGCATATCACTGGTGATCAGACTGCTAATCTCTTCTTTAAGTATGTTTGGGTTCACTTTGGGTTACCCACATCCATTATCTTGGATCGAGATACTCGATTCCTTGGGGATTTTTGAACAAACTTGTGGAGAATGATGGACACCAAATTAAAGAGGAGCACTGCTTTCCATCCACAGACCGAAGGACAAACATATGTTGTAAAACAAACAATGGTACTTTTTCTTCGAGGCTACTGCAGCAAGCATCCCAAGTTATGGGATGAACATATACCCTATGTACAACATGCTTACAACCGAGCCTTACATTCCTCCACTCAATGTTCTCCTTTTGAGACATGTTTTGGGTACCTACCCAAGGTTCCTTTGGACTTGATGTATGGGAGAGATACCAATGAAAATGAATAAAGAACAGAGCACAGAGCTTGCAAGTTCATCCAGAGGATCCAACAGGTACACCAAGAATTCAGGGAACAGTTGGAGAAAAGTAAAGCGTAATATAAAGCTAGACATGACAAGCACAGGGTTGATCATCATTTCCAGGTTGGAGATCTAGTATGGATTCACATTAACAAGGAGAGATTGAAGGGTGAAGGAAAGAAACTCAAGCCCATTCGTTATGTACCCTTCACTATCTTGGAGAAAAGTGGTACCAATGATTTTTGTCTAGATCTTCCACCTTATATGCAGATTTAATCAATTGTAAATGTAGAGAATTTGAAACTATTTGAGCCTCCCATGATTATGGATCAGGATGAGGAAGTTTAAATACCTTCAGTTGATGAGTTTTCTCCTAGGTAATTGGATGAGTTAAAGGAATATATCATCATGGACATAAGGACGAGGAATTCACGTAGGGGTGATGTTGATTATCTTCAAGTAGGCTTAAAGGGCACACATCCAAGCAAGGGAAAGTGGATTGAGAAGGACAAAGTGAGGGGACTCTTCCGTCACTTATTTGTTGATTGATGAAAGATTTTTGTGGTCCAAAAATCTCTTAGTGGGAAGGTGTGATCCAAAAAGGATCCAAAGAAGACTAAGAAAAAATCAGAACTCATAGAAGCAACTCAAGACGCTTAGAATGGCCTCAACAGACAGAGAAAGGGAAAAAAATTCAAAGTTCTCAAAACTCAGTGAAAATGAAATCATCGCGAAGAGCGCATCTCAAGGTTTCTAATGGTGAAAACGACTCGTAAAACGGAGTTATGGATCAAAAGATATTCGCAGTCAAATTTTGGTCAACCTAGCCCAGTCAATAGGGGGATGAGTCAACATATGTACTGTTGACATCAACATCAATCACTAGTACATATGACCAAATTTGCGACGGTTGTTCATTGATGTTGCCACACTTATCCGTCACAATTTCCACGAAAGCCGAGATTTTTTTCGTCGTAATAATTTCGTTGCTATATCCACGATCCAGGTGTGCGTGGAAACATCGACGAAATTATCTATCCACGTGTCACCACCTTCAATATTGGTTAAACTTATGCATCGCCACAATTACGATGAAATTTCATCGCAATACCAACAAAGAAATGTGGCAATTATGACGAAACTTCATCGCAATTGGGACGAAAAGTTATGCCAAGCCAATAACTTGCGACACAACTGCTGAATGTGCGACGAAAGCCCGTCGCAACTTGCGATGAAAATACGTGGTAATATCAACGAGTGCTATATCTCAAAACCATATTTACGACAAACTTGATGTATATGCGACGAAACTTCATGGAAAAGTGCGACGAAGTTTCGTCGCTATAGCGACGGTTATGGTAAAAAAGTAAAAAAAAATCCGACGAAATTCCGTCGATATTGCAACGATGACTGTAGGTTTAAAAAAAAAATTACATGAAATATGGTATTACCATATTACATTTTAATATGGAATGTAATATGGTAATACCATATTTCATGTGATTTTTTTTTTTAAACCTACAGTCATCGTTGCAATATCGACGTAATTTTGTCGGAATTTTTTTTACTTTTTTACCATAACCGTCGCTATTACATTGTAATATGGTATACCATATTGTATGCCATATTACAATGTAATATGGTAGTTCCATATTACATTGTAATATGACATTACTTTTACATTGTAATATTGTAATATTGTAATATTGTAATATATTGTAATATATATATCCCCTAGAAATAATCAAGGCGTTAACCAAACAAATATTGTAAGCATGTGTTATCATGAAGTTGGATTAGAAATAAGGATACCAAGAATT
>ML802041.1:304498-378377 GCA_009831015.1 Picea engelmannii
CCTTTTTACTTCTAAGGTTATATTGCTTCTGAAGCTGCATAATAGAATTGTGGCATCCTTTCCTAAACTCTTCTATTTCATATGACAACATATCATCATTTTCTTTCATAAACTTATCATTTGCATCCATAAATTGATCATGTTCTCCTTTGGTTAAGAACATGTTTGTTTTTGTATTGTCACAACAATACATATGGTGTTCAATTATTTGATCAAAATATTCATTTGCATATTTGTTTTGGAAATGAGGTTTTATTTGTTGATCACCTTGATCCCTTTGGTCTCTTTGTCTGATCTGTGGAACCGGGGCTCTTCTAAAATTTTGATTTCTGGGCTGAAAATCAGTTTGGTCCCTGATGGTAGGATTATTTTCCATGGACATCGTCTCCATGAGTCTTTCCATAGTATTCATCATCAAGTCAAATTTATCGTCTGACGATTGAGACATAGAGGGTTGTTCATCCTCTTGGACCTTCTTCACACTTCTGTCAAGATTATGTTTGATCTTCCCTGATGCCATCAAATTTACTTCTACTTGAATTGTGTCGTTCATCATATCATCTAATGTATTAGATCTTCTTTCTCTTAACAACAAGGAAAAGTCACTGTCAAAAGAATCATCATATCGAAGTTGGGTAGCTCTGGGATGAGGTTTGACTTCTGTGGGAATTGAATTATAAAATTTCATAAATATTGTTGAGAAGTCTTGTACTGTTTCATTTGGTGATATTTTTATATTATTGTACTGAGCTAGTATCTGAAGAGGATTCTTTTTATCACCCCACCTGGTAAGAAAAAGTGTTTCAAAAGATGCAAAATTAGGGATACTCTATGTTGGAAGAGATTTGAACCATTTTATGACCTCGCTTGAGAAACTTTGTGCAAACAATCTTGTTTTTGCATCCTCATAATATACCTCTTCTAGGTTGACAAAGTCATTAAACCAATCTAAGTGTTTTTGAGCTGATGCATTCCCTTCAACATTGTATAATTTAATTCTCTGATTATAATTCTGAGTCAAATCATGCAATTGGGCAGGCAAGGCAAGAAGGGAGAATCTGGCGGCCATAACTCTAGGAGGAATTTGAACTGGCTGAACAATTTGAGTGGAAATTACAATAGCTTGAAGGGGGTTGGTTGGTATCAAAGATTGGAACTTTTTCTTATTGAAGATGATTTCATTCAAATAAGATTTTGATCTAGATTTGAACAAGGTTTGTTCAAATAATAAATTGAAGTCAAGGTTGTCAATGCTTTTTACCTTGTCTTTAGGTAAAGATAGGTTCATGTCTAGGTAACATATTGAGTCTGTTATTCTTTCCTTTCTTTTGTGTAGAAGTTTTTCAGGGTCAGACACAGATGTTGCAGGCTCTGGATCAGGGTTCTCTCTAGTGTAAACTTTCTTAGGAGCCAGGATTTATGATTCAAACTAATTTACGCTATTGAACTTATTCAATGAAGTCATTAGGGTAAAATAAGTTTCAACCAATATAGGTATCTGATTCATTTTTACCCCCAGGAATCAAATCCACAACTTTAGTCATTTTTTCCCAGGGAAAGGTTTCAATTCCGTCCTCAGCAACGAAGCCAAAATGTTATCACTTGGTAAAATATTGGGCTGAAGAGAATGATCTACCAAGGTAACCTACAAACCAACTTTAAAACTAGAAACTAGCCTTCCCAATCTAGAGAGGGCTCTCTCTGAGACCTAGTCTCTGATAGATAATAAATTTGGATTGACGACTATATTTAGATGCTTGATAAAGTTTTTTATAGTTTCACTCGCAAGGAAGTATAGTACTTTTTGGCTATGGAGTCAACCCCCTGAAAACAAGAGAAATCAATGACTGGTACGGGAAGCTTTGAGAGGACAAAGGATAAATAGGTAATGGTTTTTCAGTTTTAATATCGTTGCATATAGTGAAATAAATGAGAGACAAAAAACAAAGCAGAGCACATTAGATATGAATTCCGACCTAACTTAGAAGAAAATATAGATTTTAAATGGTTGAGTCTAAAGCACCACGAGATGAATTTTAAACCCTTTAAATATTTCCAATTTAAACAAATGAAACATACATGAATTTGCAGGAAGAAAGAAATACATACGAAGATAGGATCACTGATCCAAAAAGGATCCAGAGAAGGCTAAGAAAAACTCAAAACTTGCAGAGGTAACTCAAGACGCTCATAATGGCCCCAATAGACAGAGAAAGGGAAAAAATTAAAAGTTCCCAAAACTTAATGAAAATGACATGATCGTGAAGAGAGTGTCACAATATTTCTAATGATGCAAATGGCTCGTCAAACAGAGTGACAGATTGAAATATATTCACGGTCAAAGTTTGATCAACCTAGCCCGGTCAACAAGGGATGTGTCAGCATCCGTACTGCTGACGTCAACATCTATACAGATGATGTCAAAATCTGTACAACACATGTGGCAGGCGCAGGAAGGTGACATGTGTCATGCTGATGTCAGCATGGTGATGTGGAAACACCAGAGGATGCCATGTGTCACCCAATTTTGGCACTTTCGGGCCGACCTGTGGACCAATAGGATCGTGCCACATGGTAGTCAGTAGGGTCTGTACATTGATGTGGCATGATGATGTGGCATTTTGAAATGGCATGATAACATGGCAGAAGTTAACGTGGCCCAATGGGAGTTTGCCACGTGGCCCAATCAGGGGATGCCACGTGGTAGGCAAAAAAAGCACAATAACAACCCGTGAAAATTTTGAAAAAAATCAAAAGTTTGTTGGGTCTGCCAAATTTGGTGGACCACACCAAACTTGGCCATGTTCTAACCATTGGAGGGATGGATAGCGCCACCACCAGAATTGGCGAAACAACTTTGTAATAATATATATCTATCTATATATATATATATATATATATATATATATACACACACACATTGCAATGAATCAAAACCAAAAGGGGGAGGCCCATGGGTTTGACCCCGGGACCTCCTTCCCACTATACACCTTTGTATTAACGCCCAAACCAACAGGCCAATGACCTTCCTTTTTTATCAACGCCATGGATTTTATTTAAATGTTGAGTCCTCCCAACCCTTGGAGGAAGGTGCGTGGATGGTACGGCCTTGGGAACACATTTCTATGTAGTCTAGTCATTAATTGCAGGTTGCAGAGGGGCACAAAAATCGAGACAAATTTCTTCTTGGGCCTAGGAGTGCCAGAGTCTGATCGAGGCATGGAGATAGTCATTTTTGGGTAATTCAACGCCACGAATTCAATGGTGTTGTCTGTTTTCTAATCTAAGTATTATTTCTACAGCTTGATTTCAGAATGAGGTATACTTATGTATTTTTCCAAATTCTTTTGTTGAGTTAATGAAAGAGTCTACCCATTTGAGAGAAGGACCCGAAGACGTATTCCACCTATAATTTTTTTGTGTTCAGATCTAATGTTTATGTCTCTTCATTTTAATGGTGTACTTTAATTTATGCTCATTTAATGTAATTCTTTATAAGTCACTCGATGAAAAGATCCCGGATCATGTTCGTATCAGAGAAATCGACATTGAATTTAATTTTTGAGTGTGAATGCTTACTAGGGCCAAACATAAGCAGGGTGAAGGAAATTTTAAGACTTTCAATCCGGAAGTTGGTCGTGCATCCCAAAGGAAGCAAATGGAAGAAGAGGATAAGCGTGATGAATAGGAGAAAAACTTTCATATGGTCTTTTATCGCATGTCAGAAATGGTCGAATGAATGTATGGAGATTACGAGAAGAGGATGAAGAAGAAAGGGAAGAAAAGGGAATCACATGCAGATGATGATCTTCGGTAAATGAAGGGGTTGGAGGAGATCCTCCTGAGCCTCTATCTTCACCTTCAAGTTCCATTTCTTCTTCCGAGCATTCTAATCATTCTCATCATTCTAGCCATAAATCCTCTTTTAAGAACCATTATTAAATCTTGATGTAAAATTTGATTTACCTATGTTTAATGGAGATGCTAATCCTGAAAAGATAGATAATTGGATCTGATAGGTTGAAGTATATTGTCGTGTTCAACATATTGATGAAGAGGAAGTTAAAGTGCAACTAGCTTCTCTTAGGTTGGAAGGCACCACTTTCGTATGGTGGGAGAGAAAGCTTCAAGACATAAGTAAGTGTGGTAATATTATTTCCTCATGGTCGGAATTTAAATCAGCAATAAGGAAGCAATTTTATCCATTAGAGTATTTACATAAAGCAATGATGGAATGGAAAACTTTAAGGCAAAGTAAAGGTAAAATTGTACAAATTTTCACAGACAAATTTAGGAAGAAATCTCTTGCATTAAACATTCCTTTGGACTCTTATGAAACTTTAATATAGTATATTGGCACACTTCACAGTTATATTCTTCATACTTTTCTCTTGTTTAACCCCACCAGTCTTGACGACGTTTGTGTGCAAGCCACTCACCTTGAGAATAGGGGGAAAAATATTCAAGAAGATCCCACGAAGAAACCTTCCAATCTCCCACATAAACCTTTAAAGAAGTTTATAAGGAAGGACAAGAAGACCGCCACAGTGATGAGACAAGGAGGAAAGCCATATTGCACTCATTTCAAGAAAAGCGGTCACAATGAAGAACATTGTTGGAAACTGCGTCCAAAGAAGAAACTAAAATAGTTCAGTGGAAAGGACAATACAAAAATCGTTGCTACAATGCAACAAGATCTTGGTTCTGATTCAAGAGATGAAGGAAAAATCATAGCGGTTGGAGTACAAGGTAAAGATTCCCTCCATGCTAGTTCAAGTTCCAATAATGAATCTCATGATGATGAACGAAAGAGGAATGAATTATTTTACATAAGAGTTGTATCTAAACACACTAAGATAGATACATTATTTGATCCGGGTTCCCAAGTAAACTTAATATATGAAGCCCTTGTCAAGAAGATGGGTCTTGAAATGAAACCACATCTGAAGCCGTATCCTCTTGGTTGGGTATGTGATAAAGAAAAAATTGATGTCACCAAACAATGTAGGTTCAGATTTGCTATTGCTTTAAAGTTGATTGATGAAGTGGATTTGGATGTTGTACCACTTGATATATGTGGCATAGTATTGAGAAGTCCTTATCTTTATGATAGAAAAGAAGTCTTCTTTCATCATGAGAACATATACCACCTTACTAAGGGGGGAGTGGAATATATTGTTAGAGATCACAGCATGAGGGTAAATACAACACTTTTTAGTGAAGGGAAAATGAAAAGACTCATAAACACTAATAAGAGATATCTACTCATGGTCATAAGAGAGAAAGATGTTGGGACATCCGACGCTTTCCAAGGATGTGATCCTTCTCATAAAAAGGAATTAATTGATATTGTTTCTAAGTATGATGATATTTTTCAGGAATCATATGGAATACCTCCTAAGAGGGAAATCCAACATGAGTTACATCTTCAGCATAGTTATCCTCTTCCTAATGTGGGAATGTATAGGATGGAAAATGTGGAGATGATGGAGATAAAGAAATAGCTACATGGCTTATTGGATCAAGGGGTCATCAGGCCCAATTCATCTCCTTATCGTTATCCGATCTTGATGGTGCCAAAGTAATATGGCACATGGCGAATGTGTGTCGATTATCGAGACTTAAATAAAATCATGGTGAAAAATCGATACCATCTTATTCATATAGATGATTTACTTGATCAATTAAAGAATGTTGTTTCTTTCACTACGTTGGATTTTTACAATGGATACCATCAAATCAGGGTCACAGAACAGGATGCATGGAAAAATGTCTTTAAAACCAAACTGGGATTGTTTGAGTGGTTAGTTATGTCGTTTGGGATTTGTAATGCTCTGAAAACTTTCATGCGTGTGATGAATGATGTATTTAGGCCTTTCCTAGATGACTTTGTGATTGTGTATTTAGACGACATTCTTATTTTTAGCGGGACTTGGGATGAACATGTGAGGCATGTAAAGAAAGTATTGGATACTTTGAAAAGGGAAAAGTAGTATGTAAAATTGTCTAAATGTGCATTTGGCGATACTGCACTTGTGTACTTAGGTCATATTGTAGGAGGAGGACAATTAAAAATTGATCCTTCCAAAATTGATGAAATTGTAAATTGACCTAAGCGAAAAAGTGTAACCGAAGTCCGAAGCTTCTTATGTGTAGTCCAATATTGGAGGAGGTTCATTTACAACTTGTCCTTTATAGCAGCTCCTTTGCATGCCTTAACCAGTGGGAAGGAAAGAAACACAAATATTTCGACACTTTGAAGGAGAAGATCAGTACTGCACCAGTATTAGAATTGTCGAATCTTTAATAGCCTTTTGAGATCGATACAGATGCCAACGGATACACCATGGGTGCAGTATTGATGCAATATCATAAGCCTATATGTTACCACTCTGAAAATTTTAACCAGGTTGTTGTTAACTAACCTACATATGATAAAGAGTTGTATGCATTAGTTCAAAGCGTAAAGAAATGAAGCACTACTTATTAGGGAAGGAAACAATCATACATACAAATCACCAGCCCTTACAGTATCTCCAAGCATAGACCAAAATGCAACAATATCGACACTACAGATGGATGGGTTTTCTACAACAATTTCATTTGGTAATCAAGTACAAAAGGGGTACAAGTAACAAGGTAGCCGATATGCTTTCTACACCTCCTATTGTTGCTTCTATTATTTTGAAGAATACTTCTTTATCTCATGATAGTTGTGTAGAACAATATGCCATCGATGAATATTTTAAAGAAGTATATGAGAGGCTAACCCATGGTGCAAAGGTAGAGAACTAATGTCTGCAACGAAAAATACTCTACCATCTTGGAAAGCTATGTATTCCTACAAGTAAATGAGTCCATGTCATATGAGAAGCTCACACTTCTCTTGTGTCTGGGAATTATGGGGTAGGAAAAACTATGGCTCATTTGTAGAGATTTTGTTACTGTCCTAAAATGGAAGCAATTGTAACTAAATATGTAAAGGGGTGTGTGATGTGTTCTACTTGTAAGCCCACTAATAGAAAATTGGGGCTATACTCACCACTTATTATCCCATCCCATCCATGGGAAAGTATTTCCATGGATTTTTTAGGGGGTTTACCAATGACCAAAGGGGATCATGACTATTTGTATGTTGTAGTGGATAGGTTTAGCAAGATGTGTATCTTGATGCCATGTAAAAAGCAGATCACTACTGAGTAGACTGTTAATCTCTTCTTTCAATATGTTTGGGTTCACTTTGGGTTACCCACATCCATTTTCTCAGATCGAGATACTCGATTCCTTGAGGACTTTTGGACTAGCTTATGGAGGATGATGGACACCAAATTGAAGAGGATCATTTATTTCCATCCACAAATCGAAAAACAAACATAAGTGGTAAAAAAAACAATGATACTTTTGCTTCAAGGTTACTGCAACAAGCATCCCAACTTATGGGATGAACAGATACCCTATGTACAGCATGCTTATAACCAAGATTTACATTCTTCCACTCAGAGTTCACCTTTTGAGACATGTTTTGGGTACCTACCCAAGGTTCCTTTGGACTTTCTGTATGGGAGATATGTCGATGTGAATGAAGAACGAACAGAGGACAAAGCCCACAAGTTCATCTAGAGGATCCAACATGTACACTAGGCAGTCAAGGAACAATTGGAGAAAAGTCAAGGACAATATAAAGCTCGGCATGAAAACCACATGGTTGATCATTAGTTCCAGGTTGGAGATCGGGTGTGGATTCACATCAATAAGGAGATATTGAAGGGTGAAGGCAAGAAAATCAAGCCCATTCGTTATGGACCCTTCACTATCTTGGAGAAAAGTGGTACCAATGCTTTTCGTTTGGATCTTCCACCTTATATGCAGATTTACTCAATTATGAATGTTGAGAACTTGAAACTTTTTGAGCCTCCCATGATCATGGATCAATATGAGGAAGTTTCAATACCTTCAATTAATGAGTTTGCACCTGATTACTTGGATGAGTTATATGAAGATATCATTATGGAAAGAAGGACAAGGACCTTGCGTAGGGGTGATGTTGATTATCTTCGATTAGGCTTAAAGGGAACACATCCAAGAAAGGAAAAGTGGATTGAGAAGGACAAAGTGAGGGGACTCTTCCCTCACTTATGTGTTGATTAATTAAAGCTTTTGGTGGTCCAAAAAGATCTCAGTGGGAAGGCGTGATCCAAAAATGATCTAGAGAAGGCTAAGAACAACTCAGAACTCACAGAGGCAACTCAGGACACTCAAAATGGCCTCAACACAAAAAACTCATCAAACAGAGTTACGGATTGAAATATATTCACGGTCAAACTTTGGTCAACCTATCCCAGTCAGTAAGGGATGTGTTAGCATCCATACGAATGACGTCAACATCCGTACAACACATGTGGCAGGAGAAGGAAGGTGTCACATGTCATGCTGATGTTAGCATGATGTCATCATTATGATGTGGCAACACCAGATGTTTCCATGTGTCACCTAGTTTTGGCACTTTCAAGTTGATCCATGGACCAATAGGATCCTGCCCCATGGAATTTCGTATGGTTCGTATGCTAACATCGAATGATGACATGGCACAATGATGTGGCATGCTGACATAGCATGATGACATGACAGAGGACGACATGGCCCAATGGGAGGTTTCCATGTTGCCCAATCAGGCAATGCCACATGGCAGGCGGAAAAAGCACAATGACATCCCATTAGAAAATTTTGAAAAACATTACAATTTTGGCGGGTTCGCCAAATCTGGTGGACCACGCCAAACTTGGTTGTTTTCTGACCATTGGAGAGATGGATAGTGCCACCACCAGAATTGGCAGAAAAAATTTGTAATATATATATATATACATTGCAATGAATTAAAACCAAAGGGGGAGGCCCACGGGTTTGACCCCAGGACCTCCTCCCCACTATATGCCTTTGTATTAACACCCAAACCAACAATCCAATGACCTTCCTTTGTTATCAACACCACATATTTTATTTAAATGTCGAGACTGCCTAGCCCTGGGAGGAAGGCATGCATACAGTACAACCTTGGGCACACATTTCTATGTAGTCTAGTCATTAATTACAGGTTGCAAAGGGGCACAAAAACTAAGACAAATTTCTTCTTGGGCCTGGGAGTGTTAGAGTCAGATCGAGGCGTGGAGATAGTCATTTTTGGGTAATTTGATGCCACAAATTCAATGGTGTTATATGTTTTATGATCTGAGCATTATTTTTGCATCTTGATTTCAGAACGAGGTATACTTATGTATTATGCCAAATTATTTTGCTGAGTTAATGAAAGAGCCTACACATTTGAGAGCAGGACCCAGAGACGTAGTCCACCTGGGATGAACTCCGTTATCAATTTTTTGTGTTCAGATCTGATGTTTATGTATCTTCATTTCTGAGCTCTTCCTTCTTTAATTGTGCACTTTAATTTATGCTCTTTTAATGCAATTATTTATAAGTCACTTGGTGAAAATATCCCAGATCAATCACAATACATCAAACCACCACCACTAGGATCTTTTCATCGAAACCTTCAGGACCTCTGAATTTATATTTCCATCAGATTCAGAAAGTTACATTCAAGAGTGCCCTGTCTACACTACTTTGCCAACCCTGCTTACATAAAAAAGATCCAATATATAGAAAATTAATTCCCTCTTGGGCTGTTATGTTCGACTTGCTTCCCCTAGAATCTTGGATTCAATTACTCTTCCCCTAGACAACCTTTTTAATTTTTTTTACTAAAAATAGAAACCCTATTGCGCCCAATCATAACATAACCGACATATTTGTTTCAATCATTTGGTCATGAGTAATATTCGACCATCTGGTTGTGATAAATCAACGTTTTCTTCCAAGGGTTGCTCGAGTAATCATGTGTACTTCTAGAAACTCTTTCACCTTTGTATAACAGACTTTGGTTGTTGTTGCGTGATCATTGACTATAGAATGCGCGTGGTGAGTTTGTGTAGTGGATGTCCATTTGTGGTCGCTCGCGCAACTCCAGGTGGCAGCAACGTTTGTGGACCATGCATCTCCTTCAAAACTTGCATGTGTTTCATTAATACCTACCCTTTTCATTAAGTAAGATTACAACGTTTGCGCAATGAATATTCACTATGCAAGTGTTGCATCTGACTTCTTGTTAATGTAAGAAAGAAGGATATGTACAAAGAAATATTCCATGCCACAACCCAAAAAGACAAAAATGGGGCTCCCTTACTCATGCCTCTGCAACTCCAGTTAGGGGATTTAGCTTCTCCTTATTTTCTACCTCCATCTTCACCTGGAACCTTAAATCTCTGACTGTTTTTCTCAAAGACCAGTTTTGTTTGTTCAAAATCTTCACCTGTCTCATAAAAAATGTGTTTATTTTTATTTTTGATTGAGCACCGAAGAGAGTTGCACATGCATTATCAATAGTTGGTCTACACTCTTTGAAATGTTCTGTGATTTTTTCCTCTGACATTCTTTGTTCCTCCCTAAGATCAATGATTACATATTGGGCCTCTATGAGATTTTTTTAAGCCAATTTACATTATTTTCTCTCGTTGTGGGTGTGGTAGGGGGTAATCAACCTTCTCGACTCTGCGATGTTGGTGTTTCAATAATCTTTTCTGCCATCTGTCTTCTCAACTCTCTGTTTTCTTGATAAAATTGGGCAATAACGTGTTTCACTTGCTTTAGTTGTTGCTTCATTTTCTAAATATTTGCATTTTCCTCACCTAACTCCACCTGTCTTTCATCAATTCCCTTGTTTTCACCTTCAACGAGCTCTAGATAAATGGTGTTCATGGGAAATCTCTTGGCAAAGGGCTTGGTGGACGGTTTAATGGGAGCTTGGATCTCCTCAGTTTTGTTATTCAATCTTGACCTGCTTTTCTTCTGGGATGTTGGATGACAGAACGACGAGTCTTCTATTTATTTCCCTTTTCTTTTTCCAATAACATCTTCCTTTCCCTCCTATGAACTGTGAAGTGTTGTTTCCTCTGCAGATAGAGGAATGTATCCTTTTTTGATATTATGGTAGCTTCGGGAGGTATTAACTTCCATGTGTAACTCTGACAAGAATAGAATATTATGAAAAGCAATAAGAAACCCTAAAGATTCGGACATAACACTAGAATACAAGTCGACTAAAGAAACTAATTGATATTGAGTCTTTAGTCCCCAGAAAGAGAAGTCGAACCAGAAAGGTAAGAAAGAGTAGTATAAATATAGGATTCCAGAGCTCATTTGTACACACACAGCTTGCAACTGCAGAAATTTAGTGCACACTGCAGAAATTTAGTAAGTGCGCAAGTCTGGAGAGTAGCTGCAGTTCTAGCTACTGCAACTTGTATTTTTGGTTTTAGGCTTGGACTTTCTCTTGGTTATGGTTTGGAATTTTTTCCTTGTGTACTAGCTCTGGAGAGAGGTACACTACGTTGATTAGCTATTGGTTCTAGGGTTTCTTACATAGTTATTCTCTCTGTCAATGTTAAGGTGCTCAAGGGTGGCTTCAACCTATGGTTGGGTGACAATATTTCTATATTGTCTATGGTGAAACGAACACACCTATTTTTCTAATAGGTTATGCGACCACACTATCTTCAGATAGTCTAACTACTGGAAGATAGATTGGGAGGATTTTTCTCAGTTACAGTTGCAGTTGTAGTCAAAGTTTTTGTTGCAGTAACGAAATCGTAACCCTCTTGTTAAGGAACCTTAAGAGAAGAGATTGACCTAATTTCTGGAAATCCTAGCGCACCCTAATCTAGCACACCTCCTGGTACTCTTACCAAGCTAAGAGGTCAAGTTTGAGTTCTTGGTCAAAGTCAAAGGTTGACCAAGTCAAAGAATTCATGATTTACTCTATGAAGTTAGAAAAAATGTTAGAAGGGGATTCTAACTTCAAAGCATGGAAGATAAGGATTGACCTCATCCTTTCCAAGAATAAAGTGTTGGATATCATGAAAGGAAATATCGTGGAACCATAGTTTGAAGAAGGAAAAGAGAAGGAACCTCAGAACATTGCAGTTATGGAGAAGTTCAAGGACGATGACATCAATTCCATGAGTATCATAGTGGACTTTGTAAAATACCACTTGATACCCTACATCTCTCATCTTGACTCATCTAAGAAGATGTATGAGGCCCTGACTAACCTCTTCTTAGTCAGAAAAATTGGACAAGTAATGAGTATGAAGAATGAGCTCTGTGACATGAAAATGAATGATGATGATAACATAACATCATACTTTGTAAGAATCTCTCAGTTAAGAGATCAACTACAAGCTATTGAAGAAATCATTTCAGAAAAGGAACTTGTAAATATAGTACCCAATGGCCTTCCGAAGACATGGGATGCATTTTCCACAAGCATGAACACAAGAAAGGAATATCCCACATTTGAAGAACTTTGGACTTGTTGTGCACAAGAAGAATAAAGGATTAACACAAAAGAGAAATCCCAAAGTAAAGATCAAGCCTTCACAACAAATTTCAAGAATTTCAGGCATAAGAAGTTTGGCTTGAGGAAGAAACCAAAACAAGAAAAGGATATGTCAAAAATACAATTCTTCAACTATCAAAAATATGGTCACTACAGAAACCACTATCCTGAGTTAAATAAAAGGAAGGAAACATACGAAGCATCAGTTGTTGAAGAAAGGGAACCCTCAAACAAGGTCAATTAGGATAAAGCAGACTTCTTCTTCTAAGTCAAGGTAACAATATTGTTCAAAGTTCTTGTACATACCATGTTCATATAGTTTTTGTACATATCACATATATCTATTTCTTAGAAGATAATATGTTGAAGTGAAACAACACCTATGGAAGAACAACAAGAAAAGGATTGCTATCACGATGACTATAAGTCAAGCAATACACATGAAGAGATGAAGTACATTGACAATCTTTGGTAACGATTCCTGTGGAATCTATTATATAAGTAAAAACTGCCAAATAAGCCAAAATAAGAATCAAACTTGAAGAGAACCAAAAGGAGTCAAAATAGAAAGAAGTCAACAATCAAGAGGAAATTAGAAAAATACTTGTGACACCTTGCAGAAGGAAATAAGGATGCATACTGAAGCATGGACTATCTTATATGGAGGGAGTTGATTACAGAAATCCAAAATAAGAGCATGCATTCATATATGAAGTAAGGAATAGGAGGGAGATAATCCTAAATATGATCCATTGAGGATTATGAAGTATCTATCCATGTTCCCATTGAAAGTAGCAGCCATGATAAACAACACATGTTCAGTTTGACTCTAGAAGAAGTCTTCTTCGAAAGGAATCCTTAAAGTATCCTTGGTTGTCCATCTACATCCATGATCCTATGATGAAAGGAAGAAGTTGCAATATTTAGGGCATATAGAATACCCCATGGACCCAAGAGCTAAAGAGAGACATGAGGAAGAAAACGAAGATTCCAAGAAAGAAATAAAAGCAAGAACAACCAATTATTATACTGAGAATCACAAGACTACCAGCTTGGTTTGAACTCACTAAGAAGAAATCGAGCAGAAGGAATGGAAATTATTATAAATACTAGTGTATGTAAGAAAATGTGAAAAATATTTATGAATGGAAGCATTACAAGATTCATAGGGTCTTCCGGGAGGAGGGAGAAGACTATGACAACAACTTGTTTCAGTAAACCAAATATACCTCTTGCAATATCCATGGATTGGAATTTACATGTAAAAGATTACTCTTTCCAAGAAATCAAGTGAGAAAGAAGCTTATACCAGAAAGAGACCCGTGTATGAAGATATAATAAGACCTTTTATGGATTCAAACAAATTGATGCAGAGTATCTCGTATACAACTTAAGCATGGTGAAAACTTTCTATGACAGAAATAGTGTATCAGAATGGTTACTCAGAAGATCGGAATGATGGATTGCTAATACATGAAAAACTCTCATGATGACATAAGAATTGCTATTTGGATATGTTTTAGTTTTATCCTTGCCACGATGTCATGAGCTAGCAGGAAACAAAGGTATTGAATTCAACTATGATATATTGTAATGATCAGAGCTATGTGAATCCTTCGGAGAAAACCAATGTTCCATGATAGAACGAAGTACATTTGAGATCAAGCATTATATTCTCCATGATGAAGTCCAAGAAGAAATAAGTGGTTCTCTAGTATATCTCCATCGATGAACAGACAACATATATTTTTGTAAAGCCTTTGTCCAAGATGAAAAGTTTGTGTACTTAAGAAACAAGTTGGGGATCATGGAGAAAAAATTCCTTATTGAAAAAGGAAGAGATTACTCCCAAGTTGGGAGGGAGTACCGATATGTTATTGATTTATGGACAATCATTTTTCACTTCAAAAAATGGTCCAGGATGAGCAGTTACTTTCTAGTTCGGAAAGTGGTTTGAGATTTCTAATAGAAAGGCATTTTTCAGTTCAGAAAATGGTCTAGATCGGACAATCATTTTTGTAATTAAAATGGTCTAATAGATTGTTGATGTACCATAGACAACGATTCCATGTATGGCTAGTGTGGGGGAATGTTCTAGGATAGTCATTCTTCTTGGTAGTCACTCTGAGTAGTGGTCACATAGAATGGTTTGCCTCGCCAGGCAATCATTCTTTCTAAGTTCAAAGTTTTGAGTAGTTTCAAAGAATGGTACATTTTGGAGGTTGGTGCAGGACATTCATTTATATTAGGAAATGGTTCAGACAGACATTATGTAGGGAAGACTCATTCTCTCCAAGTTGCACTATGATTAGTGTCAGAGGAATAGCCCATTTAGGTGAATGATCCAGGCTCATCAGTCAAGGACAGACATTCCCTAGGGAAGACTCATTCTCTCCAGGTTGCACTATGATTAGTGTTGGAGGAATGGCCCAGTTAGGTGAATGGTCCAGGCTTAGAAATCAGGGACAATTATTCTTATATGCTTGAGAATAATAGTCCAGATAGTGCATGGATGATGTTTTACCTTATGAGGGAAGATGCTCTTCCAAATATCACAGATGTGAGTGGAATAATGGCCTAGATGACTAAGTTTATATCATGATATTGTTTTATGCAGGTTGAGATAAGATGATATGATTGTTTTGGAGACTGTATGTCTCTGGACAGTATATGTTTGCTACTATGGTGGATTTGTTCCACTGTTTGTGACTACGTGTCACTGATTAAGTAGTCATGTGCTACTTGGTGTGGTTGTGTACCATTGGATAGTAGTTATGTACTACTATGGACAGACACAATTGTGTTCTATTGAATGGAATTGTTCTGATTGCCATGAATACTACGCAGTAGTGTTGGAAATGATTATCAGCTAGATGGATAGTCAGTGTGTTGGTAGAAAAACATTCTCCATTCGAAAAATGGTCCAGGACATTTATTCTTCTAAGACATATGTCTAGATTAGAAGAATAGTCCTTGTAGCCCATGGCATGGCTTCCAACATCTGTTGGAATAGTTATTCTTCTAGGACATATGTTCGGATTACAAGAATGGTTCTTGTATCACTCTATGGAGTGAATAACATATTGAGCATCATGCATGATTACTCAGATGGAGTATGGATTCGAGAGATGATGCATTTGATGTTATCAGATGATACTGATAGTGATGATGGTGCTCATGATTTGATCATAAGATATCATGTGTGGCTATGATGATGCTACCAGTTGAATGGTATGTTTGTGAGCAAGACCATTGTTTTCAATATGTCCCTAGCTAGGAGGGAGTGTTGATATTATGGTATCTGCGAGAGGTATTAATCTCCATGTGTAACCCTGACAAGAATAAAATATTCCAAAAAGTAATAAGAAACCCTAAATCTTTGGACATAACCCTAGAATACAAGTCAGCTAAAGAAAATAATTAATATTGAGTCTTTACCCTCCATAAAGAGAAGTTGGCCCGGACAACTAAGAAAGAGCATTATAAATACAGGATGTCAGAGCTCATTTATACGCACACAACTCACAACTGCATTAATTTAGTGCGCACTGCAAAAATTTAGTAAGTGCGCAAGTATGGAGAGTAGCTGCAGCTGTAACTACTGCAACTTATATTTTCAGTTTTAGGCTTGAAATTTCTCTTGGTTATGGTTTGGAATTTATGACTTGTGCACTAGCTCCGGAGAGAGGTATGCTACATTGATTGGCTATTGGTTCTAGGATTTCTTACAGAATTATTCTCTCTATCAAGTTTAAGGTGTTCGGGGGTGGCTTCGGCCTATGGTTGGGTGACAATATTGCTATATTTTCTATGTTGAAATGAGCACACCTATTTTTCTAACATCCTTTAGGGTCTCTGGGGATGTTAACTAAAATTAGAAAAGAATCCCAGTCCTTGTTCAAATGTATCAATTCTTCAACCACTAACATCTTAATTAATGAAAAATGGAATAAATTGTTCCCCAACTAATCAACCTTGGCCTGGATGTAAATGTGTTGAACCTGCACAAAATAGATCTATCTATAAAATACTACACACATTTGCAGAGAGAAATCGAGAAAGAATAAGGAGAGAAAGAATGGAAAAATTGTCATTCACCATAACGAATAATGAATAATTTACACATGATATACTTCGTATAACTCAACCAATGCGCACTGGAGCAGAACCAATGCACCATAGTGGTGGTCTAGAGTGATATGGACACACACTAGTAGTTATAGGAGTGTACTTCCACCTAGTCTAGTCTCTCAGGCAGTTACAGGAGTGAACTTCCACCTAGTCTAGTCTCTCAGGTAGTTATGGGAGTGAACTGCCACCTAGCTAAGTTAATTAGTCAACTAGTCTTCGGTTAACTGACCGAAACATAGTTTAGTGAGGAGTAGATCAAATAATTAAAGGTAATGCACTATTCTAGTGATGAAACAAAGGCAAGTGTGCATTATTTGGTGATGATCCCAATGTTGCATGGTGACAAAACCAATGCAGCATCTAGACTCAACTCAACTAGTCAAACTGAAGTGTCAACTAAAGAGAATATTCTCCAAGTGGAATATTCTCCAAGTGGAATATTCTCCCCTAAAATATAGGAGACTGGATAATGACTAATTATGACTAATAAACAAGGAAAAACCTTAGTAAATAAAAATCATAGGTGTGTTTGAATTAACTCTAGCATCCCCCCTGAACATCACTATGGTGAAAATAAAGAATGGGTCCCGACAACGAGGCCATGTTAGGTACCCAAATACAAAATATACACTGAAAATAAAGAGGGGAAAGAGGGAAAATCTCATGGTAAACCCCCCCCCTCCTCAAGGTACAATGTATGTAAAAATAAGAAATACAGTTTCTAGGCAACTGTGTTCTTCACTCCAAGACGACTTCGCAAAGAATGGAATTTATGCTCAGTGAAGGTCTTGGTGAAGATGTCTATCATCTATTCTGTTGAAGGATAGAACTGTAGGTTGATGATCTCCTCATGTACTAAGTCCTGGATGTAGTGCATGTGGATATCGATTTGCTTTGTCCGCTGCCTCTGAACTAGATCTCTACAGAACTTCAGAGTGCTCTGGTTCTCACACCAAATGACGATCAACCGATGAAACTGAATGCCCAACTCAGTGAAAAATGTTATAGCCATATAGCCTGAATGGTTATGTTAACTACCCCTCTGTACTATGCCTCGACTGAAGATAGAGAAATGGAAGCTTTCTTCTTGCTCGACTAACAAATAGGCCTAGAACCAAGACTGAGTGAGTAACCAGATGTGGAATTGCGATGAGTTTTATCTCCATCCTAGTTAGAATCAATAAAATCGATGAGATATAATGTAGAGTCTATTGCATAATGAATCCCAAAGGTGATGGTGCCCTATATGTATCAAAGGATACACTTTACAACCTTCTAATGTAGCTCATGCAGCTCCTGCATGAACCTAGAAATTATGCCAACTGCATAGGAGAGGTCTGGTCTGGAGTGTGTGAGATACAACGAGATCCCCACTAGTTGTCTGTACAGTGTGTTTTCATCCAGTGGAGTGTCCCCACCATCCTCAAGTTTGACTCCTGATAGGAAAGGAGTCGGAGTAGACTTGCAGTTTGTCATGTGAAATCTCTCAAGGAGATATCGTGTATACTTGGCCTAAGACAGTTTGATTCTTGATGCATCCTGAATGATCTAGAGTCCAAGGAAGAATTGTAGCAGACCCATGTCTGTCATCAAAAACCTGCCATGTAGAATCCTCTTGACTGCAACAATCGCTTAATTCAAGAAACCAGTAATCAACAAATCATCAACATACAAAACTAAGCGTAGAAGTGAATCAACCATCCTAAGCGTGTAGACATTCGGGTCTGATTTACAATGTACAATGTTCTATGACAACATGTAAGAGTCCATATTAACAAACCATGCCCTCGGAGCCTGCTTGAGGCCATAAAGGGACTTCTTCAGTCGACAGACCAAAGATGAGTCCTATATAAATACCCAGAGCTACTCCATATAGATCTCCTTAGAGAGATCACCGTGAAGAAATTCATTCTTCACATCCATATTATGGGCTTCCCATCCCTTGGCTTCCACAATGGAAAGTTCCAATTGTATGGAATCCACCTTCGCTACTAGAGCGGAGGTCTCATCATAGTCAATGCCATACACTTGCTGAAATCCTTTGGCAATAAGCCTGGGTTTGTATCTGCTAATCTATCCATTCGTTGCGCTCTTGGTCCTGTAGACCCATCTACGTCTGAAAATTTTCCTCTCATAAGGAAGGGGAACCAGATCCCAAGTCTGGTTCTCGAGGAGGGATTTGTACTCCTCCTGCATGGAAAATTCCCGAAATGGATTTCTAACAGCCTCGCCATAAGACTGTGGATCTAAATACTAAACCAAGAAAAGATGCATGGAGGGAAATGGTTCATTGGCAGTGAGTGAAATAGGGGGCTCCTTGAAATCAGATCAAGTCCTCCTAGTATCGGTTGGATCACCAACAAGATCCCCTGCATCATGAAGAGTATTTTGTGCCCACTTGGGCCTCTGCTCTGGCTCTGCAACTACATTTGGATGCTCTGAATATGCACCTGAATGTATTGACTATGTATTTGAGTCCTTTGAATCATAACTCTCATCTGAAGATGAGTCGACATTTGCATGTTCATCATCTCGGACAGGTGGAATAATGAAGGTGTTAGCATGCAGCTATTGAGGTGCATGCGAGACACTTTCCTCGAATTGGACACTACACTAAATGATGAGTTGGTCCTAGGAAAGATCAATAAGCTTATATCCCTTCACACCACTGAGGTATCCAACAAAAATACACTCATTTCTATGTGGATCGAATGTCTTCCTCTTTTTAGAGGGAATCTGAGCCCATGCACGTGAACCGAAAATACGAAAGTGGGTCACTTCTAGTTTGAGGTCGCTCCAAGCCTCATAGGGGGTCTTATCCTTGACAGATCTATGGGGATATCTATTTTGGATGTATGTTGCACAATTAAGTTCTTCGGCCCATAGTATCTATGGTAGTGACTTTGCATGCAGCATGCAAGACGCCATCTCCTTTAGAGATCTGTTTTTCCACTCATCAACTTTGTTTTTTTGCGGAGTATAGGGAACTGTGTGCTTCAAATGAATGCCTTCCTCATGGAAAATATTATGGATCTCATGATTGACATACTCTCCCCCATTATCATTCCATATGACTTTGATTTTCTTTTCGGAATATGTCTCAACCAGGGCTTTGAAATATTTGAGGTGTTGAAAGACCTCAGATTTTTTCCTGAGAAAGTAAATCCATGTAAAACGTGAGAAATCATCAACAAAAATGAGAAAAAATCTCACTTTGTTGATCAATGGATGCGGAAAAGGACCCATGAGGTCACTATGGATCAGATCTAAAGGTGCAGAAGCTCTCTGAGACTTTCCTTTGTCAAATTTCTCTTGAAGGTATTTTCCAAGAACACATCCCTCACATACTCCCTTGGAGAAATGGATGTCTGGTAGACCATCAACCAATATTTTATTGATAAGTTATTGCATGTATCTGAAATTCAAATGTCCAAACATTTCATGCCATATCTTACTAATTTCATCAGCATGAGTAAGTAGTAAAGCAAAATCTAGTTCAATAAATTCATAAATGTATACAATCTAGACTAATGATTTACCTCACTGGTAGCAACCCTAGAGTTGGTTTGAATGTCATAGATTTCCATATCATTTGGTGTGAATATGACTTTATTTCTGGTGCCAGAATTCATCATCTGATACACAGAGAGAAGGTTGACGGAAATTTTGGGAACGTGCAACACATTCTCCAAGCTTCCATTGGTGAGTTCAATCCTTCCTTTGTCAGTGACTTCAACTAGAGATTTCCCCCCCATAAGAATGGGAGGACCTTTCCATGCATCCAATGAAGAATATATTTCTTATGTGGAATCCATGTGATTTGATGCTCCTGAATCTACGATCCAAGCATCAAGAAAGGAATTGATGGCAATCAAGGCATGGCTAGAATTGCCTTTCTTGGGATTCTGATCTTTTGGCTTCTTCTTCTTGGCACCCTTGGGGATGAAATAACCAAGGTTGTTTTTTTGAAGTATTTGAGACATTAGATATATATTTTTTTTCATGCATACGGATTCTGGATGGAATGGTTTGTGACAGTACCTGCATTTCTCCCCTTTTATTCCCTTTCCACCTTTGGATCCAGAGGCATCGGTGAAGGGATTGGAGTACCCTTCTGTCTTCAGATGTGCATGAGCTTTCCTTTTGTATTTAGATTTAGATTTCTGATATTGATGGATGCCATATTGTACAGTAAGTCTTACAAGAAGATATGTGAAAAAGGATATCGGGAGAAATAAGACTGCAAATTGTTTCGAATGCCTCATCCATTCGATTTAAGTAATTGGATTTTTCTATGGATGATGTCGGTTCTATGTCTTTATTCAAGGTTAACTTGTACAATCCTCTGGTTCAGATATGTATGACTATTTTCTCCTTCCATGCAAAGTAATTATAAGGTGTAAGAATGAATTCTTTTTGGAAATCCATCTTTCCGTTGTCTTCAATCTTTTGTAGCTGCAAAACATTTTGGTGTAGATTTTTCTTAGCAGTCCATAACTATGATACCATGTAAATGTGTTGAAACTGCATAGAATATATCTATATAGAAAATACTACACACATTTGCAGAGAGAAATTGAAAAGAAGAAGAAGGAGAGAAAGAATGGAAGAATTCTCATTAACCGTAATGAATAATGAATAATTTACACATGATATACTCTGTATAACTCAACCAATGCGCACTAGAGGAGAACCAATGTGCCATAGTGGTGGTCTAGAGTGATTTGGACACACACCAACAGTTACGAGAGTGAACTTCCACCTAGTCTAGTCTCTCAGGCAGTTACGGGAGTGAACTACCACCTAGCTGAGTTAACTAGTCAACTAGTCTTCAATTAACTAGTTGAAACAGAGTGTAGTGAGGAGTAGATCAAGGAATCAAGGGTAATGCGCCAGTCTGGTAATGAAACCAAGGAAATTGTGCATTAGCTGGTGATTATCCCAATGTTTCATTGTGACAAAATCAATGCAACATCTAGACTCAACTCAACTAGTCAAACTGAAGTGTCAAATGAAGAGAATATTCTCTASGTGGAATATTCTCCCCTAAAATATAGGAGACTGGATAATGAATAATTATGACTAATAAACAAGGAAAAACCTTATGAAAAATAAATCTCGAGTGTGTTTGAAGTAACTCCAACACTAGACACTGTCTGCCATCTTTCCCAAKCTTCAACACAAGAAGAAAGGTAAATTTAATGTATTTTTCCCTATGAAGTGCATCAGTAACCTGATGTGCTATGGATACACCCTGTAGAACCTTCCTTCATGGGAGAAATGTTTTTTGATTACCTTCAGAAGTTTCTCGAAAGGATCCAGGAGATACGGGCTTGGAATGTTGGCTCCATTTTTCCAATTTTGACATTCGAGCTTGATGAAATCCATATAACATGAAATGTATAAAGGCATGACTTTAAACCATTTTTCTCCACACACAGGGATCTCCTTCATAGCTGAAAACTTCTCCTTCGTCACTCGGAAAGAGATTCCCGCAATTGTCGCACCGACCCCAGTAAAATTGAGGGTGAACTACTCAGCTAGTTTTGCATTATATCCTTGGATCCTTTCGTAGAAATGCATACATTCGGCTTGTTAAAAATATGCCCTAATCATTGGGTCTACATTTATTAACTCCATATATTGAGGTTAAAACCTTATGACCCTACCACTTCTCGCCTTCTTTCTTATTCTTTGGGAAACTGCCATGATGTTGGTATATATTAATTTCACACGCCAGTAATGAATTGTAATACCCTCTCTATGTGAAAAATAAGAATGATGAACTTTGCAAAGGCTAGAAGAAAAGATAGAAACGAGAATATTTGTGTGGCAAAAAAAATCAACCACAGAAACTCCTCGTGCGTCAGTAAAGTGCGATGGGAAAATTCGGTGTAGTGGGATAACTTGGCACGGCAGCAAAGTGTGACGGAAAATTTCGACACAGTGGGGAAACTTGGCATGGTAGCAAACAACAATGGGAGAGTTGGTGTGTGATGGATAATTTCAGTGCAATGAAAAACTCGACACATCTGTAGGAAATTCAGAAGGAAGAAGGTTGACTGTGAGAAGAAACAATCCATCCAAAACGCTAGTTTGCAGTGAGCTTCAAAAGACTTTAAGAAATGGTTGAAAACAATGGAGGAGACACAGCAAAATAAACACAATAGACTTACATAACGAGTGGCAGCAAATAAATTTTACACAGCGAACGACTCCAGAGCTTGTTGAAAAAACTATGGATGATGCACAAACTCTGAAAGTGAAGGGGAAGCTTGAAGGGTGACCAATATTTATTCTTGAACAGATGCGGAATGAAATCATGGAAAAGGACAGTAAATCCATGGTGGCAGGAATTTAGAAATAAGGTTGAAGTTTTGCGCAGGAAACTCGTGCAACGGGTACAATTTTGAAGTGTGAAAAGTACAAATGATAGCACTGCCATGATTTTTTACTTTTTTGAATTCATGATTGGGGAATGATGCTCACAATATCTTTTGATGTGACCTTTATCCCAACCACTTGACTCGATTTTGGTACATAATTTCCACCTTTTCGACATGACTCGAGACTTAGGGAAGTGGACCTTTACGATTTAAATGTGGTGAACCTTACACCCCTTTAACCAAATTATGGCTAGAACCGTTACTCGATGATTTTGAACCACTCTTTATTTGATCACTGACCTTATAAACTTTGACGCAGTGACTATGACTCATCTAGGACTGACTCTAACTGCAAAAAACACGGTGCTAACACTTCAGATGCATATGGATTCCTCATTGAATGTGCTACTAAGTAGTGATTCCTTTGATTTATGGTAACACTTCTTGAGTTCTTGAATCTTCCATGGTTTTCTCTTCTTGAATGAGCTCTACCTCCTTCCTCCTACCTTGAAACTGATCCATTCTTCGTTTTATTTTTGCAAATGATTTAATCTTTGGAGTAGTTGAGTGTTCAGTTGATTTTGCTTCTTTAGAGCTTTCAATATATTCTCATTATCAACTCTATAACTTTTCACCTCCACCTTCAATCTCCTTATAGTTTCTACCAGCTCTAATGATTCCATTCTCTTACTATGCTTGTTAAAATCAGTCTCCACCACGCTAATATTTAGGCCTCTAAATTCTTCTTCTTCATGGATGTAAGATCCTTTTCTATCTTCCATTTCTCTTCTTAAATAATATTCTTCAATTCTATTCTTTACTTATCCTTGCTATATCTTTGACTCTACAAGAAGTGTGCATACCAATAAAACTGTTAGATACATCTCAATTCTAGGTTTGTGGTTGGTAATTATGCATTATGATCAGTTTTATCAAATCAAGGCTAATTCCCTCTTTCTCATCAAGTTTTGAAGAATTCTAAAGTACTTCTCAAATATTCAAGCCATMAAAATTATTCATGTCYGAATTATMTTTCCAATGACTACACCCATACCCAATTTGGGATTCTAAGTTGGAAGTTATGGATATATACAATCCATTCTCCTCATGGACATTTTATCAAACAATTATCCTACAAACTGCATTTGTTCTCAATTTTCCATGGAGATGAACCCTAGAATCCATGATTTACACCAATTATACTTCTTTAACCTTTACACATACTCTTACGGTATTCCAATTTGAGAATTAGAGCCAATTATAGGCTTCCACACATTTTCCCAAATTATTCTCATGGAGACATTTTATCAAAAACTTCATCTGCAATTGTAATTTCTTCCTATATAAATTTATTTATGGCCCATATAGCCCTAGTGACGTAACTAGTAGCTCTAATACCATATGGTAACGTACTCAATACCCTTTGTGCATTGTTGAGGATATGGGGTACTTCCTGAAACCACCAATTTCACTCCCAAATTGTTTCTTTGATACCTTTACCCATAGACCTACTACTAATTAAGTAACACGTGCAAAGAAACAATGCATGATTATGCAAGAATAATTAACCATTCAGTCACAATGGAACCATAAATTTTAATTTCAAGCTTACACATGCAAACAAGATTGGATAAACTAGAAAACAATAAAATACATGGCATAAACAACATTAATTCAACACAATTCACATGTAAATTCATGAACACTTGTCTTTCTAGAAATTGACCACCAATTGGTTGTAGAAGAAGGACAATCCACCCAACAATATTATCCCTTTTGCACCAATTATCTCCGCAATAGAGGCCACCCCTGAGTTGAGGCTATGAGTCCACAAGGGGAATTTTTTCCTATGGTTGGATCTAATTCTCTTCTCACATCCCAATTCCAAGGTTCACAGTCGATTTCTCCACCTACGATAGTCCCAATACACAACCCTCTATCTCACACAAACTAAGGAATCAAATCCCCTTCTCTTCTCAATGGTCCCTTAGGCTTTCCTACTTCCCTCCAAATCTCCAACATAGGATGAAAAATAAATCTCACTATTGGGATTCCAGGAATTATTGGCTATAACTAAACTTAATCAATAACAATGATTGTCTTTCCATACAACCACAATTCTCTCATAATTCATGCTTTTAGCTTTCTATAACCTGATTATAGTAGGTCTACAGTTTTTCTATCTCAAGGAGTAACTCTCCCAAATTTTCCCAACATATTAGTAATTCAATCTCTCCAAAACTTCCTAGTTGAATGGAAACCCAAACTCTCCCACCAATTAATAAATTGAATTCTTCCTCCAAATGGTAATTTGAACATAATGGTAATTTGAATTGGAATGGTAATTCTAGCTCCCTCATAACTCAAATTCTCTTGTAATTAAAATGACCCACAAAAACCTTTGAACTCTCTCTCATCCCCACATGGATGAAAAAGGCATAGGTAAAATTCTATGTGAGTGAGAAACCACGTGTCTTCATATAAAGTATCTATTTATCTTCTCTTATATCTAATCCCAAGGATTAATGAATATTAATTAAGAAAGGATAAGGACTTAGACTTATTGCTTTTTCTTTTTGCAAACGATTTAATTTATGGATTAGTTGAGTGTTCGATTCATTTTGTTTCTCTATAGCTTTCAACATCCTCTCATTATCAATTGTACAACTAATTATAAAATCCATAGTGATAGTGTTCTTTGTCGACGTTTCAGATCCAATAGCCACATCCATCTTTAGGACAAGTAGTCAAATGATAGACAAGTGATAGAGAGGTAGCGGAGAAAAATAAATAAGAATAATAGAGAAACCAACAAGAGGCCAACCACAATCCAAAGGAAATGCATGTCGACACTAAGAAGAAAACCCTAAAGAAGGCTAAAGGAAAAAAAATAATTAGGATTAAGAATGGAAGCACGTTAGTACAAATAAAAATATAATAAATAAATAAATAAAACCCTAAATCTAATATCTAAAGATAATATTAGGGTAGAAATTAATAACAATAATAATAAAAATCTAAAAGGTAAATTATCTAAAACCTTATGAATATATCAAATCTTTACATAAAGTAATAAATAAGAACTTAGAAAAAAATTAATCCCAAAAGGAATAAACCGTAGAATACCTAGAATTTTAAAAATAATGAAATTTTAAAAAGAATAAAGGAACTAAAATAATACAATTATGAAATGATAATACCTAAATTATTTAATTAATTCAAAAAATAAAATAAAAAATAAAACCTAGATAGAATTCAAACAAAGTAAAAAGAAAAAACCCTAAAAAGAAGAAATAAAATTCTAAATAATTAGTAAAAAATAAAAAGTTAATAAGGTAGTAAAGATGTAAACACTCACTAAAAGAAAGTAAATATAAAAAACAAGGAAAATAACCAAATAAGAATGAACAAAGGCCAAACAATAATAAAGACGAATAAAAACAAAAGATAAAAAATAAGAAGGAAAAAGGACGAAGAAGCTTTAAAACCAGGTCAAAGAAGAAGGAAAACAATCAAAACCAAGACTAGGAAAGAACTAGGGCAGAAAACAAAAAGGAGAGAAATCAAACAAAAGGTCAAAGAGACAAAAACAAAAAAAATAGAGAGAACTAAAAAGAAACGAAAGAAAACAACAAACAAACAATAAATAAGGCACCAAACAAAAAGGCAAAAGACAGAACTAGAAGGAAGACCAAGACAATGAAAACAAGAAGATCAAACAGGAAAGCTAGAGGGATAAGGAGAAAGGAACAGAAAAAGGGGTGGGGATAAAATAAAATAAAACAAACACCCTAAGGGATCAAGTCTTAGAGAAACAACAAAGAGGAGAGATCAAACCTTTCAAATTTACTTGGTTCAACTAAGGTGGATAAGAGAGGGCCATTTCTCGTTGATCTCCAAACCTCCATGTCTATTAAGGTTGTTGGGGTGTTTTATAATCTCCATTTCTTCTCTAATACATAGTTTAAAACAATGGTCTTCTCTGGAAGGTATTTTTGTGTCCTCTAAGAGAACTTGGTGCTTGGAAGTTAGGGAATATTCAACAAGAGATGAGTTGTGCGTTCTCTCATGCCTGATATTGGCACTATGATCCTTAATCCTAACTTGAAGAGAACACTTAGTTTCACTGATGTAACATTTTCCACATGAACAATCCACCTTGTAGACTCCTTTGTACTAACGGAGCTTAAGATTTTCTTTCACAAATCTCGTTTTTTGTTTGATGGTTTCCACTGGCTTGAAAGATGATGTCTTTTCTTCTTATTACCATGACAATTTTATCAATGACCCCTTGAATGTAAGGTATATAAGCTATATTACCAGAGTTATGTTTGTTAGTGGCTCAAGACTCACAACCTTCTCTCTTTGTGGCCCTATTTATGGCATTCTTAATGTCCCTATATTTGTATGCTATGCTTCTAAAAACTTTGGTTAGGTGTTATTTTTCATTCTCAAGGTGTTCTTCATCATAAATTATGATACTTTTAGTGGGAAAAGTGTTCGGAATGCCAATCATCTGAGAAGGTTGGTGGTGAGATTTTGGATGAAGATAGATCTATGTGTTGGTCTTATTTCTATAAACATCATGGTTGAGGAAACCATCCTGCTTCCTAATAATCAAAACATCCAAAAAGGGGATTCTACCATCTTCTTATGGTTCCATAGTGAACTTGATGTCTTCTGATAGGCCATTAAGGTGCTTGAACAATTTGGTGAGTTCTTATTTCTCATGGGGCCATATCACATTTGTGTCATCAAAAAACCTCTTCCATCTTGTTGGTTTCAAGGGATACGTGTCAATAGTTGTTCTCTCAAACTTATCCATGAATAGGTTAGCAAGAATTTGTGAAAGTGAATACCCCATTGCCAAAACACTTGTATGTTCACAATATTCTCCTTGAAAGATAAAAAAATGTAGATCTAAGGAAAACTTCTGCAAGCTTGGATATTTCAGGGTCAATGACCTCCTTGAAAACGTGCACTTCTTCATTAAGGGGAATATTGGTAAAGAGGGAGACTACGTCAAAACTAATGAGAATATCATCAAGTAATGTCCTCTCATTCTTGATAATTCTAACAAAGTCATGAGAGTCCTTGATGAAGGAGTCTCCATGGCCAACTAAGGGACCTAGAATTTTTCCATAAATTTAGCTAATTCATATGTGGGGGAATCGATTGTGTTGATGATTGGTCTAAGTGGAATTCCTTCTTTGCGGATTTTTGGTAGGCCATATATCCTTGGTGTTATTTCACAACTAGGAAGCAAATGTTTCTTGGTTTTGTCATCAAGGTGGGAGTCTTTTATAACTTTTATGACTTCCTTTGTTATTCTCGGTATTGGGTTGTTCATTAGTTTTCTATAGCTACCACTCGGTGAGATGTTCATTCATTTTCCAGTTATAGTCATCCAAGTTCATAACTACAGTGGCCCCACCCTTGTCTACTCTCAGGATCATAAGATTGGTGTTGCTTCTAAAGTTCTTGAGTGGTCATGTTTTTCCTTGTTGATATTGCTCCTTGGAGTTTTCGATTTTTTTAGGATCACAATGCATTCTTGTCTAATGGTTTATTTTTCCCCATTAGGTAAGGATTGGATGTTATCTTTAGTGTTGCAAATAATATTTTCAAGTGGAACAGATCTGGGGGCTACGAAAAAAGTTAAGGACTTTCTTCAATACACTTAACTCTGAAATATGTAGAGCATGAGATGAGAGGTTTACAACTTTATTAGCATCCTTAGCATCGATATTCTTGTTTTTCCTATGAAATAATTGTTCAAACCTCCTTTTCTTGTATTGCACATGATGTGTGACCTTCTTTTCCATATTTCAATGTTGCGTTGGAGTCTACAATTCGTTAGTACAAAGGAGTCTACAAGGTGGATTTCTCTTGTCGCAAATGTTACATCGGTGAAAATAGGCATTCTTTTCAAGTTAGGATTAAGGAGAATAGTTAGTATATCATGCATGAGTTCACCTACAACTTAGCTATTACTGAAAATTCCATAACTTCCAAGCACTAGGTTATCTTAGAGGATAACAAAATAATTTCTAGAGAAGATCACTATTTTAAATGAGGTATTAGAGAAGCAATAGAGATTATAGAACACCCCAACATCCTTAATAGAGATGGAGGTTTGGAGATCAACGAGAATTGGCTCTCTCTTATCCACCTCAATTGAACCAAGTAAATCTAAAATGTTTGTTCTCTTCTCCTCCGTGTTTCTCTAAGCTTGAAAATCGAGACTAATATTGAGACAAAGTGTCCTCACCCCCTCACCTTTCATCCATGTGCACAACAAGCCAAGCCTTGAGTCATCCTCATTTTATTTTTTTAATAAGTGTCATCTTTTATTTATTTGTTTGTTTATTTATTTATTATATTTTTTTTAAAGAAAGAAAAAAAAAGGTGTGTGTGTGTGTGTGTTTGTGTGTGTGTGTGAGAGAGAGAGAGAGAGAGTTTTTCTTAATTATTATTTTTATTAAAAAAACAAAACAACAACAAAAATAATTAATAAATTAACAAAAAATTTAATAAAATAAAAATTAAAAAATGGGGGTAAAGTATAATAAATAAATATAATACACACACACAATTTGTTTAGATATGTGTGTCCAAGTAGGGGTTAATGGAGAGTACACACATCAAAGGGTCCTAATGAAACACTGGCATAGGTGACAAAGTGAAGGAGATAGTAGACTACCTAGAGAAAATAATCAAGATATTGACATGTATTGACCCCCTTGACCTATATCCACCTTGCCTTAAGTGATATTCTCATTATGAGTGAATGTAAGAGAAAATTACACATATGCATACATGTGTGCATGCATGTATAGATAGAAATTAGAAATGTGACTTAAACCCTTGCAAATGAACCTTGGGTTATAATGTAGAATCAAAATTAGAGAATTAGTATGGTTAGGACACATGGAAATAAGGGTCGGGGAATGTCATTGCAAGGGCCATCGATGTCGATGCTCCACCACCATTGCCTAAGGTTGTCTCATCCTACACTCTCTAGATGTTATAAATGAGACACTAAAAGGATGCCCAATGGTGGGTGTGGAAGTTAATCCCCCTCCATTTGGGTAGGGTAACCCTAAAGGGTCACGAAACTTAAAGAAAGGACCTCCTCCCAAGGAAATTACTAGGGAAATCCAAAAAATTAAGCTCCCAAAGTTTTCTAGGGGTCATTCAAGGAAACATGTTGAGGCATGGTTGGAGGGCATGATGAGGTGCTTTGCACTATGAGTGTATGCCTCCACCTCAAAGGAAAAAATATCCAGCTTCGAGATAGTGCCTTGAATTGGTGGGGAAACCTTGAAATACAATTACATTTCACTCTGGACATCGTTTCATGGAACTTATTGAAAGAGAGGTTTTGAAGAAAGTACTTGCCTGCATTATATTAAGAGAGAAAAGTAGGATCCTTTCATTCCTTGGTGCAAGGAAGTCGAATAGTGGAGGAATATGAGATAAGATTCATTAAAATAGTAAAGTATGTCTTTTACATGCACATCGATCAACATTAGGTAGATCACTTTGTGTATAGGATGAATCATAAGATTACGGCCCTAGTGTGAATGTGGAAACCTTTTTCAGTTTTCAAAGTAGTTGAAATTCTCATTATGAAAAACAAATGTTGGATACCAAAGGGGATTAGAAAGGGGGCATAAGATATATCATTCCAAAACAATCATTGTTTGTAGGGAAGGACCCTTAAACGTTCTCTAGGGGAGGAAATTCTAGGCCACCTCCTTGTGGAAATAGACCTTCACTCTATTTTTTGAGTGAAGGGCTCATGAGAGTCGAAGGAAATCATAAGGAATTGTTAGTAGGGATATAGGTTCCAGGGGAATGAACTCATTGTTAGGATATTTAGACACTTAGGAGTTAGTTAAGATCAATTTGGTCTAATGTGTCATTAGTGTAAAGTGTGTTTGTTAGTGTGTTTCTTTAGCATGCATTTGTAGTTAGGAAATCTGATGGTCACGATATGTTCCTTACATAGAGTGATCCGACGACTTATATTCTCCTCGATCTTAGGAGCTACATATATTCATGTCTTAACACTCGATTGGTCCATGATATCTATTTAAAGAGAATGGAGGGTCATTTTCCAATGATCATTGTGAGAAACTCTTGTAAATCTCTCTATAATATTTTCTTTTGCATTAATAAATTGCTCCAAGTGGCCATGTTGGTTGGGGTTGTGGATGTTTCCCCACAAGAGTTTTACCACATAAAACATTGGTGTGTTGATATTTGATCTGGTTGTGTGAGTGGTTATTGAAAGTGTTCCTCCTTTGTTGGAATACTTGTTTGGTCAAACATAGTATCAGAGTGCATTTGAAGACCCACTCTCATTGTAGATGAAGATCGTGAAGCTGTGTTTATGCATCTATGGTTTCTTCCATTTCCATACATTTCTAGGTTGAGAGGACTATTCCATTGCATCTTGAGCACTCATTTCAGTTAGGAATGTCTTTCATTTCACTCGAAAAGGTTTATGTTTTCCCAAGATACGGTCATTTCAGTCAGATCTGGATGTATAAAGCATGAATACACCCTTTTGAATTTTTTACAGAATTTTTTTTTTTTTCCTGGGTTTCTACTCTTTTTTATATGCATATTCTCTTGTCCTTGTGCTCTGTGAAATCTTGACAAATAATAAATAGAACAGAAAGGGTTTTCATGTTTGTGTATTCTCTTTTCCATACACCCTATGTGATGTTAGTAAATCAGAAATAGAGGTAAAACTTGGATTTCCCGGGTAAGCTAACTAAGACCTAACACTTGTTGTCTTCGAGAAGCAAAAAATGTTTCTTGTGTGAAAAGAGTTTTTTTATGAGCATGCTCTCCAAGGTCGTCTTCCACAACAACAACACCCCCAATCCTCCTTAACAATATAATGTGTTTTGCACTATCTCACTGGTTAAAAGTTTCCTTATTAAGTAAGAGGTCTTGAGTTCAAGTCTCTTTTTTGTTACTTTTTCTGAAAAAGTTCGTGCATCCATTGTAAGGTGTATTTCACTTAAATTATAAAAGTGAATCACTATAAGTAGATTTAATATTTTCTTTTAAGTTATTTATTTTGCATGCAACTTTCATTTATAAAGTAATTTCATAGTAAAAGTGATCCTTCTTATTCTATAAAAGTGGGTCACTTCATAAGAAACCTATTTTTAAAAGTGAGGTTATTAGAAGGAGGGGTATCACCATGTGGACCAACTTCTACTTGTCACATGGATTTTTGGTTACCATTTATGGTTTTTTTTTTTCAAAAGGACATAGCTTTCACATCAAAAATTTGTTTTCAGTGCCATTTTTTTGAAACAACCTATTTTTTCAAGAGCATTCCATCTAGACCATCAGTTTCAGATTTTAAATCCATATTTTCTGCATATTTAATATGGCTTATCCTAGTGATGTTTGTCTTACCAATACCAACTACTTCTCATGGAAATCCCATATGTATAACATATTAAGAAGCAAAGGAATGTACCAGATTACCTTGGTAAATGAACAAGAACCCACTGATGATGACAAGTATTCCAAATGGATTAATAGGAATGAAAAATCATGTGGACTAATCAACATGTCCATCTCTCCCGATTTAAGGGTTCACCTTCAAGGAATTGAGGGCCCAGATAAAACTTGGGAAAAGCTTGAAGTTGTGTTTGGTAAACACAATATTACTCGATCTCACTAGTTGGAAAATCAGTTAATGACTTTATTCCAATAGAGAATATCTAGGGAGTGCTTACAAAGAACCATCTCATGAGTCCTTTTGTTATGCTCTAATTCGAGAGAAATATAAGCTTGTGCAACTTGGACTAATCATCAGTGCAGGTACATCCAACAAAGCTTTAGTGGCCCAACAGAAAGATAGATACAAGAATCCCAAGAAGAAACATCCTCACCACAACAACAAGCAAACCAAGGGTCCCAAACCCTCTCTGCCAAATTCTTCCCCTAATGGTGACAAAGGAGCAAAATCCAAAAATAAGAAAACTAACAGACATTGTACCTTTTTTGGGAAAGATGGTCATGTGGATTCCAAATGTTTTAAGAAGATGGAAGCTTTGGAAGTAGTGATGAAGAAGCACAACACCAATATTAATTCTTCTTATTCTAAGTATTCTTCTCATGGATATTCCCTTTCTACTTATGGTTTCTCCTTCAATGAAACTTATACTTCTTCTTCTAATGAGTGACTAATTGATTCTGGAGCATCTTATCATATGGCTAAGGATAAAGCCATATTTTTTTCTCTTAATGAATGTAACACCAAGAAAATATTTGTTGGTGATGATAAATATCTTAGTGTTGTTGGTTCATGAATAGTTCGGGTAGATAATGCTCATTTCAATGATGTATTATGTGTTCCAATTCTTTCCTGCAACCTTCTATCAATATATCAAATCACTCATTCAGGTGAAGGTAAAATTGTAGAGTTTTCACCTCACCAAGTTGTAATCAAGGATCTAAAATATCCTAAGCATGTTGTTTCAATTGGAATTGTTGATGATATTACCAGGTTGTACGCGTTTGACGACTTTGGGTCATCATATTTTACATCAGCTTTTGTTGCTCATAGTGATGACTTGAGAAAATTTGTGCATGAGTGGTTTGGTCATCTAAACTATTTCTCATTGCAACAACTATGTAATCAACAGATGTTGATTAGTCTTCCTCTTTTTTCATGCAGATACAGTGTTTATGCCAGTTATGTTCTCAACAAACATCATCAGTAAAATTTTGACAAATGTGCCTCTTGGCATGCCTCAACCCCTTTGTAGCTTGTTCATAGTGACTTGTGTGGTCCACTTTCTTCTCCTTATTTTTCTGGGTGCAAGTATTTCTTAAATTTCATTGATGAATTTTCTAGACACACTTGGGTTTACTTATTAAAACTTAAGAGTGAAGTGTTTGACAAGTTTTTGGCCTACAAGACCATTGTAGAAAAATAATCTAGACATCAACTTCAAATGTTAAGAACAGATAATGGAGGGGAATATGTGAAAAATAATTTTACAAGTTACTACACCACACAGGGAATCCAAGTGCAACACATTGTTCCATATACACCACAACAAAATAGGCTTTCCGAGAGAAAGAGTCACGCATTAAAATAAATGGCTAATTGTATGATCCAATCTAAAGGATTAAGTCTTAATTATTGGGTAGAAGCCATTAACTATGAAAATTACATAGTAAACCGCACTCCCACAAAGGCTCTAAAAAATTTAAAACTGGAAGAAGCATGGAATAAACTTAAGCAAGATGTAAGTCACTTTTGTGTATTTGGTAGTGTATCATGGGCTCATATTCCTGATGAGAAAAGGAAAGTTTACAACCTAAAAGTGAGAAGTGTATTTTTGTTGGTTATTCTGAAGATGTCAAAGGTTATAGAATTATTCCACCTCATTCTAATGAAATTATTATTAGAAGAGATGTTAAATTTGATGAAAATATCTTGGCCTGCAAGCATAAATTGGTGTGTTTGCCTTCTTCGGTGTACGACCCATCTTTAGAATTTGTGCCATATTATATTTCTATTATGGTTTCTTCTTCTTCTTCTTCAGATGATGATAGTGAGGATAAAAATCCACCTCTGACTACTCACCTTCCTCCATATGAATCCATTGAACATGAACTTGCACCAGCACCACCACTTACCATATGGGTCTGTTCAAATAGAGAACAATTCAGCGATATTGTTGTTGATCCTTCAAATCAACATCAGACACATTCACATTTCCAATGAGCCTATTCTCTTTTGGCTCAAGTTTCAGAGACTCATGATCAAGAGACATTTGTAGAAGCTTTAGGTCACCCATATTTGAATACAACGATGAATGAAGAGTATCTCTCTTTAATGGAGAATGATACTTTGGATCTTGTACCTCTTTCAAAAGGAAGAAAAATTGTCAGATTTAAATGGGTCTACATAACTAAATATGCATTAGATGGAAGTGTTGAAAGACATAAGTCCCGATTAGTTCTCAAAGCGTTCTCTCAATTTGAAGGAATTTTTTATACTGAAACATTTTCCCTTGTAGCCAAAATGAATTCCATCTGCCTTGTTCTTGCCCTTTCTACCTCACATAAATGGGAGGTCCATCAGATGGATGTTAAATATTCCTTCTTGCATGGGGATTTGCAAGAAGAAATATACATGGAACAACCTCCTGGCTATGTCCAGAATGACTCCAACCTTGTTTACCACCTTAAGAAATCTCTTTATGGTCTTAAGCAATCTCCTCGAGCTTGGTATGCCAAAATGGGTTGATTTCTTCTTGATAATGGATTTTCTAGATGTCATTATGACCCTAATGTATATACCAAGAAAGTAGGAAGCCATCTCATAATCCTTTTTCTTTATGTATCCTCACTGGTAGTGACCCAAAAATTTTAAAGCATGTCAAAACCAGCCTTAAGAAGTATTTTGAATTGACCTAATTGGGCTATTTGCACTATTTCCTTGGACTCCAAGTTTTGCAAACCAAGGAAGGAATTTTTCTTTCCCAGTATAAGTGTGCTTATGACCTTATTCGTTGTTTTCACATGGAATATTCTAAACCAACCCCTTCTCCCTTCCATTTTGGAGTCAAACATGTTGCCACATGTACTTCTCCCAAATTTGATGCCACTTTGTACTGTTAGTTAGTTGGTAACCTCTTATATTTGACTCATACTCATCCTCATATTTCCTTTTTTCTTGGTCTTCTTGCTCAGTATATGAAAACACCCCATGAAAGTCATTGGAAAGCAGCTAAAAGGATACTTTGGTATGTTCAGGGTAAAATTCAGTTCCTCATACATTACATATCAAGGTGGAATTCTTTATTGGTTGGTTTCACTTATTCAGATTGGGCTGACGACCATAATGATCGAAATTATAATGCAGGTTATTTGTTTCATCCTTGTTTCGTGACCTATCACTTGGGCCTATAAGAAATAACAATCTATTGGTGTTTCTTCAGCAGAAGTAGAGTACCGAGCATTAGATAATACAAGTCAAGAAGCCTTGTGGATTTGAAAGATCCTTTCAAAGTTTGGATTCCAACAACAACATCTGACCACACTCTGGTGCGACAATTAGAGTGCCATTAATCTCTCCAAAGATTTAATTCAACATCAACACAAAAAACACATCGAGATACACATGCACTTCATCAGAAATCTCATTCATGATCGAGTTATTGAATTTCTCTTTTTCCCTACAGAAGATCAAGTTGCAAAAATTTTCACAAAGTCTCTTACATAATTGAATTTTTCCAAACTTCGATGTATGTTAGGAGTTCAGGAAGTTTCCATTAAGGGGTATAGGCTCTAATTCCTCCTTCCTTATCCTATTGTGTCACCTTTGTAAATCCTTCAATCCTATCCCAAGTTGCTCTTAAAGAGGGATGCTAGGATATTTATACACTTAGGAGTTAGTTAAGATGAACTTGGTCTAATGTGTCGTTAGGTTAAAGTGTGTTTGTCACTGTGTTTCTTTAGTATGCATTTGTAGTTAGGAAATATGATGGTCACGATATGTTCCCAACATAGAGTGATCCAACGACTCATATTCTTCTCGATATTAACGGTTACATTGATCCATGTCTTAGCACCCATTGGTCCATGATCTCTATTTAAAGAGCATTAAGGATACTTCTTTGATGCCACATGTACTTCTCCCAAATTTGATGCCACTTTATATTTTCAGTTAGTTGGTAGCCTCTTATATTTGACTCATACCCATCTCATATTTCCTTTTTTCTTGGTATTATTGCTTGGTATATGAAAACACCCCATGAAATTCATTGGAAAGTAGCTAAAAGGATACTTCGGTATGTTTGGGGTAAAATTCAGTTCCTCATACATTACAACTCAAGGGGGACTCCTTTATTGGTTGGTTTCACTTATTTAGATTGGGTCGACAACCTGATCGAATTCTAATGTAGGTTATGTTTAAAGTGTGTTTGTAAATCATAATGTAGGTTATGTAAATCCTTCAATCTTATCGAAAGTTGTTCTTAAGGAGGGATGCTAGGATATTTATACACTTAGGAGTTAGTTAAGATAAACTTGGTCTAATGTGTCGTTAGGTTAAAGTGTGTTTGTCAGTGTGTTTATTTAGTATGCATTTTTAGTTAGGAAATCTGATGGTCACGATATGTTCCCGACATAGAGTGATCCAACGACTCATATTCTTCTTGATCTTAACAGTTACATTGATCCATGTCTTAGCACCCATTGGTCCATTATCTCTATTTAAAGATATTGAAGGGTACTTATATGATTCCATGTGTACTTCTCCCAAATTTGATTCCACTTTGTACTAGTATTTAGTTTCTAGCCTCTTATATTTGACTCATACTCGTCCTCATATTTCCTTTTTTCTTGGTCTTGTTGCTCATGAAAGTCATTGGAAAGAAGCTAAAAGGATACTTCAGTATGTTCAGGGTAAAATTCAGTTCCTCATACATTACATATCAAGGGGGGTTCCTTTATTGGTTGGTTTCACTTATTCTTATTTATGCATGTATTGATTAACCAATTAGGAAGCTTAAAGAAAGAGGAAGAAGATGTGAGAATTTATCACAACCACATAAATATGTATTGACTATGGTTGAGTTATTATGCATGTATTGATTAACCAATTAGGAAGCTTAAAGAAAGAGGAAGAAGATATGAGAAGTTATCGCAACCACATAAACATGTATAGAACTGAAATGAATCAATAAATAGAAGAAAACCATAACACCAATGTGATAACGGAGTTCGGCAATCTCGTCTACGTCTTCGGGCCTTGTCTCAGTGGGCTTTTCTTATTTCTGTTTGAATCTTTGAAATTACATCATGATAGTTCCAAAAGGTTACAACAATGGGTTGGTCATGTTTTATCGGATCTCATGAACCCATAAAAACCAATGGCACCCAAATCAGATGAACGAGGCTCCCAGAAATGGCCTGCAAAGGTGTGCTCCTCAATAACTTCCCTGCATAACAATGGCCTTTGGCTCAAGATTCTGGCAGCTAAAAAATATTCTAAACCACCACTGATGTCCCCATGGCTTCAAGAAGGCCTGGTTTATATAGGCCTGAAGTTGGTAACCATCTCCCAACTTCCTCCCAAGATCTGGCCTCAAAAAGGGCCCAATATCCCACAAAAATGGGCAAAAATCTCCAATTACAGGCATAAAATCCACTATTATATGTTCAAAAACCCACTTGTATAACCAAAAATCAAACATATCACAAGGGGGTTGAGCACGCGTGCAAAAGTAGGGTCACATGGCATATAGGTGGCCAAGCACCAGCCCAAAGGGTTGTGCATTGGCCCTTAGCCTGAATATACAGGTCACATGATACAATGTAATGGGACCGCACCCATATAATGCGCCCAGGTCACGGTTATATCCCTTGAGTGAAAAGGCGGGCAAGTGCTGGAGGTTAGCCCCAAATATTTGGTGCCTTTTGTTGATGGATACGTGGCCCACGCCTTTGTAGTGGACAATCTCCGATATGGACAGAGGTTATATGTAATACGAAGAACCGTGGGCTGGGGCTTAGCCCCAACCCCTTTCAGCCCCCATACATATTACATTGCACCTTAATTAATATATAGTGGGTTGTATAAAACAAGTCCCACCTTTGGCGTTGTGGTTTTTGGACCTTTCACAAAGAGTAGCCTCCCATCGAAGGTCACGAGTTTGAATTTAGAGGCTCCAACAATTTTTCATATCAACCGAATGACCAACCATAGGGTGCCACATGGCAGCCAAATTCTGGGTCACGTGGCACCTCTTAATTCACTGGAAACTGATGCCACATGTCGAAATAGGATTGTTCTAAATCTACTGCCCAGTCAACAATCGTACTTTCCACTTGTCTGCCCAGACAGTGATCGTACCTGCCACCTATCTACCCAGTCAGTGTTGTACCCTGCCATGTGTCATCGTACGGTAGGGCCATGTGGCACCTGTATGAGTGTGCCACGTGTTACCCTTCCAGTGGTGACACATGTCACATCCTGGTTGGTCCACATTAGTTGTACGGAACCTCTGCCACATCAGTTGTACAACCTGCCAAATGTGCCTCTACCACGTCATCATGATGATGTCAGCATGACATCAGCATTGACTTTTTACTGTTGACATGTTTGATGTTTTGCCTATTTGGAAAAATGAACACAACGTGATATCAGGAGCATATGACATCTATTTGAGCCCATTCAAGTTGTGTTGGGTTCATATCGATGAGGCCTATGCACACATTCATTTTGGAGCCATTTTGAGAACATTGAGTTTTAGGCCTTTCGGATCCCTATCAAGCTCCTGCATCTGAATCTGGATCACACCTCCCCACTAAAGGACCTTTTGGTCCCCAAAATGTTACAAGAATGGACTTTACTAAATTACATACTCATAAAGAGAAAAACAAAATACGGTGTTGTACAAAAATGATGTTATAACAAGTCATCATTTCAACATGTGTGATTACATTAATGGAAGCAAAATACAATGAAGTCGTGACATCCAGTTTTGGAAAAACCAAGTGGTTGGTTTCTTTCTTTCATGTTCCTCTTTCTTCACTGGTAATCCTTTTTCCTTCATCAGTACATGGGAAATCCTTTTGTCCTTCCTTGGATGAATCTCCGGATTAAGCTTCCAACAACTACCCTTTTGATGTCCATTCATGTTGCAATAGGTGCACTGAATTTTTGGCATCGAGACCTGTTTACCCTTCTCTTTCTTTCGTTGTGGAGTTGAGTCTTTATGTCATGTTTCCTTCCTGGTCGACATAGGTTTCCTGTACAAAGTTTGTCTCTTCCAACACTTGGAAACACAATTCTTGGGTTAATGACAATAAGTACATGGATAATTATCCCACAAGTTCTGGATTACTTGATTATTCTTATTATAATCAAAAGGCGAATTGGTAAAAACATGAACATTATACCTTCTTTTTTGAAATTTACTTTTATTTGTATTTGACATGGATTCACTACCACAATCCTGGAGTGATACACCATTTCCCTTTGTGAAGTGTTTCTTCAATGTCTTAAACTAGCCATTTGAATCATTACTTGCTTCCGAAGTTTTGGAACCCATCTTGGAGGATGCTCCAAGATCCACTTCTCCATATCCCAATCCCAAATATCGAGGCCTTTCCTCTATCTCAATAGGATTCACGATACCTTGACCTTTACATCCAAGGCCCTTTCCTTCTTCATAACCCATCTTGGTTAGCAATTTCAAACCTACACCTCTTGTATGTTTTTCGAATGCACCAAAACCAACTTGATGAGAATAAGGAGAATTTGATGATTGACCTTCATTTCATACCTCAAATGAGTTTTCTGAAATAGATGTAGAAGGAACTTCCTTCAATCCTTCTTTTCCTTTGTTGTTCTTTGAATATTTTACTTGAACCGTGCTCTTTCGTTCTGAGTAGTCTTCATATAACACTTTCACCATCTCGGCCATGGAAAACACCTAATTTCTGAATTCCTTCTCATCTTCATAAATTCCTCCTGTAGATGTCATTTTCTCCCTTGGGATGAGCTCTTCCTTGGTTAACATGCAAAACTCAAATTCCAAATCTCAACTAGCTCTGATACCACTTGATCTGAAAAGATCTTTTACACAACTATGGTTGAGTTATTATGCATGTATTGATTAACCAATTAGGAAGTTTAAAGAAAGAGGAAGAAGATATGAGAAGTTATCACCTCCACATAAACATGTACATAACTGAAATGAAGCAATAAACAACAAGAAACCATAACACCAATGTGATAATGGAGTTCGACAATCTCGCCTAAGTCTATGGGCCTTGTCTGAGTGGGCTTTACTTATTTTTGTTCGAAGATTTGCAAGTACATCATTATAGTGAAAAAGGGTTACAACAATGAGTTGGTCGTGTTCTACCAGATCTCATGAACCCATAAAAACTAATGGCACCCAAATCAGATGAACGAGGCTCCCAAAAATGGCCCACAAAGGTGCGCTCCTCAATAGCTTCCCTGCATAACAATGGCCTTTGGCTCAACAATCTGGCAACATAAACTTGTTTCGAACCACCACTGATGTCCCCATGGCCTCAAGAAGGCCTTTTTTATATAGGCCTGAAGTTGGTAACCATCTCCCAACTTCCTCCCAAGATCTGGCCTCAAAAAGGGCCCAATATCCCCCAAAAATGGGCAAAACTCTCCAATTACAGGCATAAAATCCACTATTATATGGTCAAAAACCCACTTGTATAAACAAAAATCAAACATAGCCCAAGGGGGTTGGGTGCATGTGAAAAATTAGGGTCACATGGCATATAGGTGGCCAAGCGCCAGCCCAAAGGATTGTGCGTTGGCCCCTAGATATAATATACAGGTCACATGGTACAATGTAATGGGACCGCACCCATATAATGCGACCTGGTCACTGTTATATCCCCCGAGTGAAAAGGTAGGCAAGTGTTGGAGGTTAGCCCCAAATATTTGGCACATTTTGTTGATGGATACGTGGCCCATGCCTTTGTAGTGGAGCGCCTATGATATGGACAGAGGTTATATGTAATAGAAAGAACTACGGGCTGGGGCTTAGCCCCAACCCCTTTCCTCCCCCATACATATTACATTTCACCTTAATTATTATATAGTGGGTTGTATAAAACAAGTTCCACCTTTGGCATTGTGTTAGTCAGAAATTTCCCAAAGCGTAGCCTCCCATCAGAGGTCACGAGTTCGAATTCGGAGGCTGCAACAATTTTTCATATGAACCGAATGACCAACCACAGGGTGCCATGTGGCAGACCAAGTCTGGGCCACATGGCACCTCCTAATTCATTGGAAATTGATGCCACGTGTCGAAACAGGATCGGTCCAAATCTACTGCCCAGTCAGCAATCATACCTACCACCTGTATGCCCAGTCAGTGATCATACCTGCCACCTGTCTGCCCAGTCATCACTGTACCCAACCATGTGTCACCGTATGGTAGAGCCACATGGAACCTATACAAGTGTACCATGTGTCACCCTTCCAATTGTGACATGTGTCACATCCTGGTTGGTCCACGTCAGTTGTACGAAACCTCTGCAACATCAGTTTTATGACCTACCAAATGTGCCTCTGCCACGTGAGCATGATGACATCAGCATGACTTTTTGACTTTTGACTTGTTTGAATTTTTGCCTCTTTGGAAAAGAGAACATAATGCGATATCAAGAGCATACAATGTATGTTTTCTCTTGTTCAAGTTGCATTAGGTTCGAATCGACAAGTCCTATGCACATGTTTGTTTTGAAGCCATTCTGAGAACATTGATTTTTAGGCCTTTATGAGCCCTATCAAGCTCCTAGATCTGAATCTGGATTAGTTAAAGTGTGTTTCTTTAGTATGCATTTGTAGTTAGGAAATACGATGGTCATGATATGTTCCTGACATAGAGTGATCCAATGATTCATATTCTTCTCGATCTTAATGACTACATCGATCCATGTCTTAGCACCCATTGGTCCATGATCTCTATGTAAAGAGCATGAAGGGTACTTCTCTGATGCCACATGTACTTCTACCAAATTTGATGCCACTTTGTACTGTCAGTTAGTTGGTAGCCTCTTATATTTGACTCATACCTATCCTCATATTTCCTTTTTTCTTGGTCTTGTCTCTCGATATATGAAAACACCCCATGAAATTCATTGGCAAGCATCTAAAAGGATACTTCAGTATGTTCAGAGTAAAATTCAGTTCCTCATACATTACAACTCAATGGGCTCTCATTTATTGGTTGGTTTCACTTATTCATTTTGGGCCGATGACCCTAATGACTAAAATTCTAATGCATGTTATGTTTAAAGTGTGTTTGTAAATCCTAATGCAGGTTATGTAAATCCTTCAATCCTATCCCAAGTTGTTCTTAAGGAGGGATGTTAGGATATTTATACACTTAGGAGTTAGTTAATATGAACTTGGTCTAATGTGTCGTTAGGTTAAAGTGTGTTTTTCAGTGTGTTTCTTTAGCATGCATTTGTAGTTAGGAAATCTGATGGTCACGATATGTTCCCAACATGGAGTGATCCAACGACGTATATCCTTCTTGATCTTAATGACTACATTGATCCATTTCTTAGCACCCATTGGTTCATGATCTCTATTTAAAGAGAATGAAGGGTACTTATTTGATTCCACATGTACTTCTCCCAAATTTTATGCCACTTTGTATTGTTAGTTAGTTGGTAGCCTCTTATATTTGACTCATACCCATCCTCATATTTCCTTTTTTCTTGGTCTTCTTGCTCGGTATATGAAAACACCCCATGAAAGTCATTGGAAAGAAGCTAAAAGGATACTTCGGTATGTTCGGGGTAAAATTTTGTTCCTCATACATTACAACTCAAGGGGGACTCCTTTATTGGTTGGTTTCACTTATTCAGATTGGGTCAACAACCCTAATGATCGAAATTCTAATGCAGGTTATGCTTAAAGTGTGTTTGTAAATCCTAATGCAGGTTATGCAAATCCTTCAATCCTATCCCAAGTTGTTCTTAAGGAGGGATTCTAGGATATTTATACACTTAGGAGTTAGTTAAGATGAACTTGGTCTAATGTGTCATTAGGTTAAAGTGTGTTTAGCAGTGTGTTTCTTTAGCATGCATTTGTAGTTAGGATATCTGATGGTCACAATATGTTCCTGACATAGAGTGATCCGATGACTCATATTATTCTCGATATTAACAACTACATTGATCCATGTCTTAGCACCCATTGGTCCATGATCTCTATTTAAAGAGCATGAAGGGTCATTTGTCGGTGATCAATTGTGAGAAAATCTCTTGTAAATCTCTATAATATTTCTTTTGCATTAATAAATTGCTCCAAGTGGCCACATTGGATAAGGTCATGGATGTTTCCCCATAGGGGTTTTACCATGTAAAAACATCGGTGTGTTGATCTTTGATCTAGTTGTATGAATGGTTACTGAAGGTGTTCATCCTCTATTGGAATACATCTGTTTTTTAACACTCATCTCAAAGGTATCCACAAAATAACATGCAGATTCTATCCCACATTGTTTGTTGGGGATTCAAGGGACCTCATTACTAGCATGGCTATCCAAATTCACACTTTGATACCATGCATAGAGAAGGGAAGGCCTTGATAGTGAAAGCAGGTGGAAACAACCAAATCTATGCAGTAGTTAATAACTGTAAGGAGAAACATCAATCCACTATGGTGGAGTCATTGGGTAAAATAAACAATGTTAAAGTTAAAATTTTGTGTGATCCCAATGCAACAAATAGTTTCATTTCACCATATGCATTAGAAAAATGTGGATTGGCATCTTATGAGCATGACAATTTTAAATTGGTCGAGATGGATTTTGGGGTAAAACAAGTGGTAAAACCTAGAGTTGAGAACAGTTTGGTAGACCTAAGGGTGTGTACAACTAGGTTAATAGTGTACATCACTTCCCTAGGGACTTATGATCTAATTATTCATATGGAATAGCTATAATCTCAACAAGTTTTCTTACACAGTTTCAAGAAAAGAGTGATTTGTTTAGATGATGAGGGAAGGTCAATTGAGATATGTTGTATTAAGAGTAAGGTGTCTCTACATTTCATCTTGAAAATGAAAGTAAAACATTGCTTGAGGAAAGGATTTCAGTTGTATGTGGTATAGGAGGTAAGTGACAGAAAGGGACCCTCTTTAGATCAATATCCATTTTGAACAAAATTCAATGACGTTTTTCCCAAATAATTGTCAGGGTTACCTCCTTAAAGAGAACTTGATTTCACTATCAAGATAAAATCTAGTGTGGAGACAATTTCCAAGACACCTATTAGGATGATGATTCCATAACTTTGTGAGTTGCAAATATAGCTAAAGGATTGTTGGACTTAAGGATTATTAGGCCCAATGTTTAGACATAGGTTACACCCATAATATTTGTCAAGAAGAAGTATAGTTCATTGCAATTGTGCATAGATTACAAGGATTTGAATAGAGCCATGGTGAATTATAGGTACCTAGTACCTCGAATAGACTATCTATTTGACTAGATGAAAGGGGTAACGATTTTCTCATAAATTGATCTATGATTAGGTTATCACCAGTTAAGGATTTGGGAAGGTGACATTCCTAAGACCAACTTCCAGACATAGTATGGGAAATATGAGTCTATAGTGGTGTCAATCTTATCTAGGTGGAAATCAGTGGCCACCCACCTATTCCACTATCTCAAAATACAGTTTCCATCTTGGCAGTTTTTCTAATGTTTTTTTTTCAGGTCCTGAACTTCTAGGGCCGTTTTGAGGCCCTAAATGATGTTTGTTTGGCCCAGAAGCACCCGCAAATAGCCAAAGGCATGTACTAGGTTGTTCAATATGTGTACTCATTGGCTACACATTTATGAAAGGATACTGAGCACCCCAAATAGAGATAATATGCATAAGTAATGCCCCCAGGAAGTTGATGTATCAACTAAACAAATCGAGGCCCACAAACCTTTTGGTGTTTCATCTTCTGGGGTTAGGGTTTTGGATGTTTAGGGTTTTCTTATTTGTGCTTTATGTTAAAAGGATTTTTTTGACCTCATTGTAAGGATCTTATTTCGAATGAGCATAGACATCACATCTCTTCTCATATATAAGCTACTACATTTCTAGTGAGTTCATTTCACTCTGCATTTTTACAGTTCCTGCATATTTCATTCATTAATCGAAATTGAGTATTATTGTATATCTATGTTTCTATTATATTTATGTGTTTTATTTCATCCCCTCATAAATCCATATCAGTTGTACCATAGTGATCTTGTCTTTATCTGTTTCTCTATGCATCTCCCCAGCAAGGTCAAGGTTTACAATGTAGGCATCAATAACCGTTTAAAATTCTCTTACTTCTCTAACTACCCCAAACATACCCCATACTTATGCAAGAAAATAAAAATGAGAAGGATCGGGTAACTGTACCTTTACTCCTCGTCTGGGGACGATCCTCTCGCGGTTGATAGCTTCGCTAACTGCAAACCTCCTCCCAAGGTTGGCCTGCATTCAAAAAAAGACAAACAGAAAGCTACAAGCATACATTTCATACATAAATAAGGGTTAGATGTTAGAATAAAAACATAAAACAAATGCCAACATTCGACACATCATGTTTTGGGACAGGAAAAGTACTTATTTTATTGATAATACAATGATCACTTACAACCAAATTCAACCACTGCTCCTCGAACCTGGTTCGAGATCCTCTTCACCAAGCTCCAAGTGCATTGTTGTGTATCTTTCTCCTCTCAACCTTATTATTGGGAAATGGAATGGGTTCTTGTGGAGGAAAAAGGGAAAAATGAGGAATTCTGAGGCAATTCTCACAGCAAGGCTACAAATGCTTGGGGCAAGGAGGGGATTTGAAATGGGAAGAGTTTCACTGTTCTTATGTCTAGATGTGGAATGAGACCCCAACACCTCCTTTTATATGACAAAAGGATGGTTATTTGGTTGGGTGATGGGCTATAAGCGGTGGATTAGTTGGGAAATTACCCAATAGCCCGTAATCTCAATGAATTCCTTGAAACTTTTTAATTTTTGCAACTTTTGCAAGTATACGCAGGTTGTAGTGGTGCAGCAGGAATACGTACGCGGGCTGTAGTGGTGCAAAAAATGCATGTACGTGGACAATATTGGTGCAGGGTGTGTACATCTTCAAAAAATAAGTTTTTAAGAAGAGAAACTCAGTGATGACTTGGAAAAAATTGCAAGTAAGAGGGACAAATGGAAGGTATGCATATGTGGAGAAATTTAGGGTAATAATAGATGCCCCCTAATGTGTGAGGTCAGAAGATCATATGATGGCCGAAATACATTACAAAATATTCACCAATGTATGAAATGAGTGAGACCAGGACCAGAGTTCGGGAGGTACCATCTGTAAAAATAACAATTATCTCTTTGAGGTGGGCATACCTATGCTCAGGATGAAATAAATCCATGTCATATAACTATATAAAGTGTAGCTGTGAGCAATACACAGTGGATCTACATCTCAAAATCAAATATATACAAGTATAGCATCCATCTTCAAGAAGCTAACAATGCCTGATGGCTGGAGATGAGGAATTCAGAGCTTGAGCAACAACTTTAAGATATTCAAAACTTGGGTAGGAATTTAATGTGAGTGTATGACTTCACTACCCATAGGTCTTTGATAGATCATCAGGAAAATACAAGAGGATCTCAATGATCAAGAAGATAACTTCAGTGATTTCGAACAAGCACCTGATTGAACTTTCGGGATGGTCGGGCATGAGGGAAAGAGAAAAAATGCAGAAAGGTAGACTCATGATGGGTGAAACTTCCCTTGGACAAGAGAACGAAAGATGATCAGACTTAGGCAGCATGACATTGACATAATTTCACGATGCAGGAGGCAACGCAAACTCTCCATGTGTTTGGAAGAGTAACCAAATGAAGGAGGACACAACTCTATGTAGTGAGAACAACTTCCTAAGGTCATATTAGATCCCAAATATTGACGAACAAATGGAAGGATGTGCTTTGTCCAAGGGCGACTCATTGTGCTGCCAAAAGAGAATATATATTTCTCATCCCCTCTTTTTTGGGTTTTTTTTAATTTTTTTGTCTTTTTCAATTTTTAAAGTGCTTGAAAAGGAATAAAATAATGCTACATTACAAAGGAGGAATGAGTGTCGCAAGAATACTATTTTCAAATGCAAGGAACACACTAATGCTCAGAGCAAGGAGACACATGCAGGAAAAGGACACTCAGGAAAATTCCTCCATGGGTCAAGGTGTCGGGTCATAGAGGCAAAGTGCTACAAGGCTTGTGTATAAGGCATTCTTCAAAGGTTCAGTTCAGAGCAACATGGAGTCGGCATTAGGCCAAAGATGCAAAGATGCAAATGTGATTAGAAAGACACAATGAAACCCCCTTCAATGTATTTTTCACGAGCCCAGAGAAGGTAAGCTTGGTGTTTTTTTCACATTTAGAGAGTCTGAAAAAAATGTAAAAGAAGACTCCATTGGGGTACCTTTTTCAAAAATAGTCTAGTCGATTCGAAAAAGGGGTAAACTAGCATCGAAAAGACATCTATTCAAAACCATTTTAACCAGTGTGACAAAGACAAGATCACTCGACAATCTTTTCAATTTTAAGGAGTCTGAAAAGAGCTTAACTATGGACTCACAACCTTTTTCTAGATTTAGTCTACTTAGCCCAAAAAAGTATAAATTTACTGAGGAGAACTCTCCTGACGAGACGAATCCCTTGAGGTGTACCTTTTTCCTCCATAATCTACGGGTTGGAAAAAGGGGAAAACTCATGCCAATATATGTTCTTCTGGACCAATTTTAACGAGTGTGAAGGAACAAGGTCACTTGGCAATGTTTTCAATTTTAAGGAGTCTAAAAAGAGCTTAACTATGGAATCTGTAGAGGATGTTCTTTTGGAACAATTTAACGAGTGTGAGAGAACAAGGTCACTCGATGATCTTTTCAATTTTAGGGAGTCTGAAAAGAGCTTAACTATGGACTCTGTGGGGGTTCCTTTTTCGTAAATTTAGTCCCTCGGGCCTGAAAAAGGGTTAAAATTATACCTGAGAATACTCTTTTAGTGAACCAAAGTTACTAGAGTATACCATTGTTCGTAAAATTGACAATCCAGACCGAAAAGGGGTAAACTACTATCATATAGACGTGCCTTCAAGTTTTAGTTTGGCGATCGTGAAGGACAACTAGATCGCTCAACAATATTTTCATGTTTAGAGAGTTTGAAAAGGGATTAAAGAAGACTCCAAGAGGTTACTTTTCTTAGTTAATCCAAACAAGATTCAAAAGCATAAATGTAGTCTCGTCGAATGTTGCTTTCGGATTTCAAAGCAAGATTGAAAGATAACAAATCATGCTCATTTTGGGAATCCTAGGGGTGAGGCCAAGAGTGATGATGCGTCAGATGAATGAAGCTCAATATCGTAATCATTACAGGACTAACAAGGAATCCCGAGCCTAAAGTCATTAGAGACAGCATGGACGTCAAAAAGCAACAAGGATCTATCTAGGGCATCCATGTAAAGGCAAGGTCTACCACTAAATTATGGCACTTATAAAGCAACAATGATGGTTTTGTTTCTCACTTTGGTGGGATCGATCCTATGGAAAAGCATAAAAGACAACGAGATGCAGAAAGTGGAGGTGGAATCCTAACTTAAATGCAAAAATTTGGAAAAACGACTTTTACCAAAGGACCTTTGAAAGTGAACCATCTCCCAAAAAGGTTACCAAACCAAAGGTGAAGTGCATCGTATCATCCAATAAGAAGTTCAAGAACCACATTAAATGATTTTCAAGCCAAAAAAAATGACAAAAGGGTTCAAAAAGTGGCAAAAAGGGTCAAAAAAGTCTATAAATAGAAGCTGACAACTCATTTTCACCATTGCAATTTAAGAATTAACCAAAAGGTAAAAAATACCCCTTTTCTAAAAGAGTTGATTCTGGGAGCTTCAGAGGACGAAACAAACTTTTGCTCGGACCAAGTAAGTATAAACTCATCGCTCTTGCATTTTCATTCTTCTTTCTTGCATTGTTTTTAGTTTTTTGGGGGGCGTGCCCTCTTAAAAAAGGGCAGCCCTACCTGTACGCGGGTTGTCCAAGGACAACCCATGTACATTTGTGGGCATAAAACAATCTGCCCACGAATGTACACAACTGTGTCCAAAACAGCCCGCACACACCCTCAAAAGAATGGGAAAATGGAAAATACCAGAGCTAACTCCCCCCTTTGAACTTATCATGTAACATCATGTATGTCCACTGGAGAGAGAGGGAACACAAGGAGATCGATGTCTTGATCGATGAGGAACCTGCTGCCATTTCTGCATTAAAACAATGTGGGTTATGGAAGTTCTACCAGTTTCCGCTTATGAGGGCACTACCCAGGCTTCTGAATGCCCTGGTGGATTACTAGCACTCGGACGCAGAGGCGTTCATGATTGAGGGGAAGTCATTGAGTCCAATGACCAAGTACATTTACCTTTTTACTAACCTCTCAAGGATAGGGGAACCAATCAACCTACACATGTTTCCTCCTAGGCCCTTCAACATCATTGACTACATCAGGATGCACTATGAGGCGGGAACAAAGAAAGTAGGTTCTCAAGTGCCCATCAGCAAGATCACCAACCTATCACTGAAGGTGATCCTACTGCTTATTGGGTAGATCACTAGATCTGCAACAGTCCACTAGGCCTCCCAGGTGCACATGTATTGTGCCATGTAGTGCCTTTATGCACACATTTTTTATTGGAGCACGACCATGTTGACTTGCATGAAGAGGAAGCTTACGGATTTTCATGAGCGTAGCAACAAAAACTTCAGGTTCGGTACCATTCTATGCTCGTTCTTCTTTGAGAGAGTACCCAGCTTGAGTCCTAGAGAGACAGTGTGGGGGCATGTGGCTTCCTTCCCAGCAGTGTGTAGATGAGTGGCATTACTACCACGACAGAGGGGAGGAAGGACCATAGAGGACTTCGACGACACATTTTTTGACTGGTGGGCATGGCAGATTCCGACGATAGAGGACTACCCCTATGCCAAGATCAAATTTTCTAGGGATCCAGACATGCACGTACCTCCTGGAGAGGAGAGAGGAGAGATAGGTACATGTTTTTTTAAAGTTATTTAATTTTTAGTTTCTTTTATATATATCACTTTTATGTGCATCAGATTATTTGACAACTATGTATATGTTATGTACAGATGTGGGACCTGTGCACCCGGTAGACTTCTCGAGGACTAGGCAACGTCCTCAACCAGAGGCAGTACCATCAGCCACAAGGGGACCTCCATCCAGAGAGGCTGAGAGAGTGTTGAGACAGGTGGAGTGGAACCTCACCGCACTCACTCATGCAGTTCCCATGGCCGAGATCGAGGATCTCCTACCATCGATGCAGCCTCATGTAGTTGGGGTGCCATGGACTTGGGTCCAACTCTTTCAATGTTTGGAAAACATCGTTGTTCACTACAGCAGGGACAATAGGCCTCGAGATTAGATAGGATGGACCATCATGTGTCGAGGGCACTTTTTGTATATTTTTTAGGGCATAAGCCCCGTGATGTATATCAGATTATTATTTTTTGAGGCGTTCACGCCCATCTATGTACTCTGACACTTTTCAAGATATATATATATATATATATATATATATATATATATATACATCTTTTATGTCTTATGGATAACATTTTTTCAAATGCATGTACATGTGTATGTGTGTGCTTCTTTTTATGTGTGTGCAATATGCCAATCTAATACTTGATTATCTAGAGTATATGTCATTTGATTTAATCTCATAAGAACATGGATATATGTAATGTAAACAAAGAAACATTCTAAGAGACGTACCCTAAGGAATCGTCGGTGTAAATTAGGATCATAAACGCAATAAAACCCATTTAACTGGGACACAACCAATTGAGCATCCAAGTAAACTCTGAGGTGAGAGATACCATGCGACAAAGCATCACGAAGAAACTCTATCATTGTATTGTACTCAGCGACATTGTTTGTGGCGTCACCTAGACAAATACCTATGGATGATAACAACTGGCCTTGAGGCATGAAAATCACCCAAGATGCAGAAGCAAGCCTTCGAGTGTGTCATCTAGTGTCATCTGCGAACCCAAAAAACACCTATGATTCACTTCACATATGCCACAGTAAAAAATATGACATAAATAACGACACGTCCATAAAACAAAAAGACAAAAACTAACTGTATAAGAACTATACATATGTACAAGAAGTCACCCAAGTGACCAACCTACAAGTAATACTTCTTGAGGTAGAGCCCATTTCTAGGCTCCGCCAAAGAATTTCCCTCAAAGTCAACGAGACAATAAGACCCCTTATTTAAGACCTCTTTTACAATGAAAGGTATGAACCACATGGGTTTGAACTTGCCTGCCCCTAGGGGAACCTTATCTTGGTCGTAGACCAGGACAAGGTCGCCTTCGGATAAAATCCAAGGACAAATGGACTGATCATATTGACACTTGACTCATTTCTTGTGAGCCTCGTTGGCTAAGGCTACATCATGGCGTTGCTCATCAAGCTTCTCAAGATATAATAAGCGTTCCCCAAGCGGTGAAGTTTCTAACAATAACTCTACTGCTAACTTTAGAGACAGGATATAGCACTCTATAAGCAAGACTTCTTCCAACTTGTAAACAAGTTGAAAAGGTGAGAAATTGGTGGAAGTCTTTACATACATTTGGTAGGCCCATAACGCCGAGTACAAATTCCAATTTCACTTGGAAGAACTGATCGTTCATTTTAGAATAGTCTTGAGGGACTTATTCACAGCTTCCACCTAACCATTTTCTTGTGGGTAGTAGGGTGATGAATGCTCTTGCCTCAACACAATATTTGATGTTAACTTGGACATCATTTTTTTCTACAAGTGACTTCCATGGTTAGTGACAATCTCCTTTGGGATGTCAAACCTTGATACTATTTGGTTAAAAATAAAGAGAGTTGTTGTTTTTCCATCAGTATTGAATGTTGGCATAGCCTCGACCCACTTTGTGAAGTAGTCTACCACTACGATGATATAACGATTCCTCCTGGATGAGGTTGGGTGGCATGTAGTAAAATCAATCCCCCACTTGGTGAAGGGACCAACAATAATGACGGGAAACATGGGAGTGGGATGTGCCCTCATCTTCCGAGAGAAGATCTGACACAGGTGGAACTTCTTGACTGACTAAACGCAATCCTTGATTAACATAGGCCAAATTTAATCAGCTCATAGAATATTTTGGGTTGTTTGCAACCCAGACAAATGACCACCACATTGTCCAGTGTGGCAGTCATTAAGAACGAGTTCTTCTTCTTCGTGAATAAGGCACTGACGAAGAATGCAATCTACACCTTGACAATACAAAGTGTCATCAAGGATAAGATAGTTTTGTTATTGATGACATATTCGTTGACGCTCATCATGAGAAATAGAGGTGGGGCACTTCAAATTCTAGAGATAGACTAGTATATCTCCATACCAGGGATCTGAAGATGAAATCAGAAAAATATCTCCTTTAATAGGCGATTCTTCAGGCGTAACATCACCTGATTCGACTGTAAGTTCTGAGATAAGTTCCGCAAAGACCAGTGACCTTTTGGATTTTGTGGAAACAAAATCCAAGTCAAATTCATAGAGGATAACAATCCATCTATTGATCTTTCCTCCAATGACGTGTCGTGTCAAAACATATTGAAATGGATCGACAATGGCAACGACGGTGGTCTTGTGAAGAAGGATATAATGATGGAACCGTTGGACAACATGCACTACTACCAACGCAAGCTTCTCAAAATGGCAATAGTTGATTTCCACCCCTACCAGGCCTCACCTCAGGTATAAATCACGTGCTCTTCAAGCAAATCATCCTCTTGAACCAATACCATATCGATGGTCGACTCTGCAGCAGCCAAGTATAATAAGAAATCTTTATTATAATTGGGAAGCCAGAGCAGAGGGGTAGATGTAAGGGCACGTTTCAATGCTTCGAAAGAGTGTTGAGCAGCTTCATCCCAACAAAAAGGGACTCCCTTTTTCAGTAAACACATGAACCCTTTAGTGATCTCGGCATAGTTTGCGATAAAACGTCGAAGAAAGTTTCTTTTCCCCTGTAAGCTCTGAAGTTGAGTGACTGTACATGGGGGAGGAAACTGAACTATTGCCTCAACCTTAAGAGGATTGACCATGATCCATGTTTTCGAAACTATGAAACCTAGAAGATGACCCGACGTCATGCATAAAATACACTTGTTAGGATTCAAGCGAATTTGATTGTAGCGACATCGTTCAAATATTAGTCGAAGGTGTTCTGGATGATCAACTCTCTTGCAATATCGTGATTCTAGAGCATCGCAATAAGCCTTGACTATATGTCTAAGGTCATGGAAATCAAATGACATGGCCCACTAAAAAGTGGCTCCAGCATTCTTCGGGTCAAAAGGCATCTTATGATAAGAAAATGTGCCCCATGGATATATAAAAGTTGTTTTATGTTGGTCCATGGGTTTTATCTGAATCTAGTTATATCCCGAAAAACCGTCCATGAAAGAAAAGACCTCACAGCATGTGCATTCATGGGGTGGGGAAATTATCCTTTGGACATGCCTTATTCAAGTCATGGAAGTCCATGCACACGGGAATCGTACCTTGTTTTTTGTTAACCGGAATGGGATTTGACACCCATTGCGTCAACTGTATGGGGTATATGAAATTGACTTTAAGAAATTTCTCTACTTCATCCTTAATAGTTGATTATTTCCTAGGATTCACCGGATAACGCTTTTTTCAGATTGGTTTGGCATCAGGGTAAGTCATTATCTCATGTTCGACGATTCTTGGATCAATACTTGGCATTTCCTCGTAAGACCAGGAAAAAACGTCGCAGAATTCCTTAAATAAATTTGTATAGATTCGAATCTCCTCGGGGGAGTAGTCCGCTCCGAAGAAAACATTCTCCATGACACCATGGGTTCTGGATATGCCAATAGGTATCATTTCAACGATATTTTCCATGTTACCCTCGGCATAAACTGCGTGTGTAGCTAGAGGATTAACAGGACAGGACCTGTCTCTAGTCATGCTCAGCACGAATTCACCTACCTCTATTCTTCTTAACTCTGGGAGAAAATAATATTTGTGATGGAGATCCTCCCAGGGTCTGTCTAGACCGGTAAATGCCTCTATAATCACCTTATCAAAGGGTAAGACCAATTCTAAAGAATTTGTATTGGCGAGGGAACCTTGAGCCCAAATAGGCTCGAGAACTAGATCTAAATCCTGTGCGGGAGTCGGATCGAGGTCAGCCGAAGTTGTAAATGTATTGAACCTGCACAAAATAGATCTAGATAAATAATAATACACACATTTGCAGAGAGAATTGGAGAAAGAAGAAGAAGGAGAGAAAGAATGGAAGAATTCTCATTAACCGTTGTGAATAATGAATAATTTACACATGATATACTTTGTATAACTCAATGAGTTTGAATTTAAGTGAGCCAATGCACCATAGTGGTGGTATAGAGTGATCTGGACACACACCAGTAGATACGAGAGTGAACTACCACCTATTCTAGTCTCTCAGGCAGTTACGAGAGTGAACTGCCACCTAGTTGAGTTAACTAGTCAACTAGTCTTTAGTTAACTGACTGAATAGAGAGTAGTGAGGATTTAACTCATGGAATCAAGGCTAATGCGCCACTCCGGTGATGATACCAAGGCAAGGTCAAATTAGCATGGTGATGATCTCAATGTTGCATGGTGATGATCCCAATGCAACATCTAAACTCAACTCAACTAGTCAAACTGAAGTGTCAACTGAAAGAGAATATTCTCCCCTAAAACATAGGAGACTGGATAATGATTAATTATGAATAATAAACAAGGAATAGCCATAAAGTGACTTCTTCAATCGACAAACCAAATATGGGTCATTCATAAATCCCTGGGGCTGCTCCATGTAGATCTCCTCGGAGAGATCACCATGAAGAAATGCATTATTCACATCCATCTGATGGACTTCCCATCCCTTGGTTGTTGCAATGGAAAGTGCCAATCGTATGGAATCCATCTTCGCTACTAGAGAAAAGGTTACATCATAGTCAATACCATGAACCTGCTAAAAGCATTTGGTGACAATCCTGGCTTTGTATCTACTGATTTGTCCATCGGTTGCGCTCTTGGTCCTGTAGACCCATCTACATCTGACAATTTTCCTCGCAAAAGGAAGGGGAACCAGATCCCAAGTCTGGTTCTCGAGGAGGGAGTTGTACTCCTCCTGCATGGAAGATTCCCAAAAGGGTTTTCCAGAAGCCTTGCCATAAGACTATCGATCTGAAGACTGAACCAAGAAAAGATGCCTCAAAGGAAATGGTTCAGTGGCAGTGAGTGCAACAGGAGGCTCCTCGAAATAAGATCGAGTCCTCCTAGTATCGGTTCGATCATCGACAAGTTCCCCTGCATCCTGAAGAGTAGTATGTGCCCACTTGCGCCTATGCTCTGGCTCTGCAACTGTATCTGGATGCTCTGAATTTGCATCCGACTATACTGACTTTGAATATGAATCTGAATCATCTTATTCCTCTGAATCAGAACTCTCATCTGAAGAATATTCGGCATGTGCATGCTCATCATCTCGGATAGGTGAAAGAGTGAAGGTGTTTGGATGCAGCTATTGAGGTACATGTGAGACACTTTCCTCGAATTGGAAACTATGCTCAATGATGATCTAGTCTGAGGGAAGATCAATAAGATGATATCCCTTCACACTGTCAAGATATCCAACAAAAATGCACTCAGTTCTATGTGGATCAAGCACCTTCATATTTTCAGAGGGAATCTTGGCCCATGCACGAAAAGAAAAAATGTGTAAGTGGGTCACTTCCGATTTGAGGCCACTCCAAGCCTCGTAGGGGCTATTATCCTTGACAGATCTATGGGAAGATCTATTTTGGATGTATGTTGCACAGTTAAGTGCTTCGGCCCATAGTCTCTGTGGTAATGACTTTGCATGCAACATGCAATATGCCATCTCCTTTAGAGATCTGTTTTTCCACTTAGCAACTCCATTTTGCTGCGGAGTATAGGGAACTGTGTGATGAAAATGAATCCCTACCTCATGGAAAAGATTGTGGATATCATGATTTACATACTCTCCCCTGTTATCAGTTCAGAGGACTTTGATATTCTTTTCAGATTGTGTCTCAACCAAACATTTGAAATCTTTGAGGTGATGAAAGACTTCTGATTTTTTCCTGAGAAAGTAGATCCAAGAAAGACGTGAGAAATCGTCAACAAAAATGAGAACAAACCTCGCTTTTCTAATCAATGGATGCGTAAAAGGACCCATGAGGTCACTATGGATCAGATCCAAAGGTGCAAAATCTCACTGAGACTTTCCTTTGTCGAATTTCTCTTGAGGGTGTTTCCCGAGAACACATCGCTCACACACTCCCTTGGAGAAATGGATGTCTAGTAGAACATCAACTAATTTGTGCTTGCTAATTTGTTGCATGTATATGAAATTCAAATGTACAAACCTTTCATGCCATATCCTACTACTTTCATCAGCATGAGTAAGCAGTAAAGCAGAATCAGGTTCAATGAATTCATAAAAAGTATACAATCTAGATTGTCGATTTACCTCACCGATAGAAACCTTGGAGTTGGTTTTCATTTCGTATATGTCCATGCAATTTGGTGTGAAGATAAATTTATTCCTGGTGTCAGAATTTGTCATCTGATATATGGAGACAAGGTTGACAGAAATTTTTGGAACATGTAGCACGTTCTTGAAGCTTCAATTGGTGAGTTCAATCATTCCTTTGCCGGTGACTTCGATAGAAGAGTTGTCCCCCATCAAAATAGGAGGACCTTTGCATGAATCCAATGAAGAATAGACTACTTCTGTGGTAGCCATGTGTTTTGATTCTCCTGAATCTACGATCCAAGCATCGGGAGAGGAGTTGATGGCAATCAAGACATGGCTAGAATTTCCTTTCTTGGAATTCGGATCTTCTGGCTTCTTCTTCTTTTCACCCTCAGGGATGCGATCTCCAAGGTTTTTTTTCTGAATTATTTGAGACATAAAATCTATTTGTTTTTTCACGCATGCAGATTCTGAATGGAATCCTTTGTGATAGTATGTGCATTTCTCTCCTTTTCTTCCCTTTTTCTCCTTTGGATCTGTAGGCATCAGTGAAGGGTTTTGTGTACCCTTCCTTCTTCGTATGTGCATGATCTTTATTCTTATATTTATCTTTAGATTTCTAATATTTGTGGCTTCCATCATGCACAGTGAGTGCATGTGCCCTTAGGCCTTTGATTGCACCCATGTTGATGATCTTGGTTTTCTCTTGTGTCAGGGATTTGATAAACTCCTCAAGAGAAGGCATCTTCGAAGTCGCTCCAGAGGTGAATATGACAATATGAAATGTAGATACAAATATAGAGAATTCAGGACCAATATTGGAGAGAATGGTGAGAAACATTTGTTTCTCCTCCTTCGATTTATCAACCCCGCAATCTTTGAGTTGCGACAGTAAATCCTTGAATTTTGTAAACAAATCTTGGATATTCTCGAAGCATTTTGGATCCAATGTGAGAAGCTCCACCTCCAGCATGTGTCCCCTCACCTCATAATTTTTTCCAAAGATCCCTTCCAATATGGTCCAGGCTTCATTGGGAGTCTTACAGGAAGATATATGAAAAAGGAGATCGGGAGAAATAAGACTGCAAATTGTTTCGAGTGCCTCATCCATGCGATTTAAGTACTTGGAATCTTCTATGGTTGATGTCGGCTCTGGATCTGTATTCATGGTTAAACTGTACAACCCTCTGGACTAGATATGTATTGATATTTTCTCCTTCCTTGCAAAATATTTGTAAGGTGAAAGGATGAATTCTTTTTGGAATTCCATCTTTCCGTTGTCTTCAATCTTTTGTACCTGCAAAACAATTTGGTGTAGATTTTGCTTAGCACTCCATCGGCTCTGATACCATGTAAATGTGTTGAAACTGCACATAACAGATCTAGATAAACAATAATACACACATTTGCAGAGAGAATTGGAGAAAGAAGAAGAAGGAGAGAAAGAATGGAAGAATTCTCATTAACTGTTGTGAATAATGAATAATTTACACATGATATACTCTGTATAACTCAATGATTTCGACTTGAGGTGAGCCAATGAGACATAGTGGTGGTCTAGAGTGATCTGGACACACACCAGCAGTTACAAGAGTGAACTTCCACCTATTCTAGTCTCTCAGGCAGTTACGGGAGTGAACTGCCACCTAGTTGAGTTAACTAGTCAACTAGTCTTCAGTTAACTGACTGAACAGAGAGTAGTGAGTAGTTAACTTAGGGAATCAAGGATAAGGAATCAATCTGGTGATTATACTAAGGCAAGGTCAAATTATCATGGTGATGATCCCAATGCAACATCTAAACTCAACTCAACTAGTCAAACTGAAGTGTCAACTGAAAGAGAATATTCTCCAGGTGGAATATTCTCCCCTAAAATATAGGAGACTGGATAATGATTAATTATAACTAATAAACAAGGAATAACCCTAGGAAAAAGAAATCCTAGGTGTGTGTGAAGTAACTCCAACATAAGCTTGATGGATAATACTGTATGCAACTTCTGTCGCGGACAAGGGAATGGTCAAGCCAGAATGTCTTTTCCCTTCCATCGAAGTCGATGGGGAAGGAAGATTCCATGAATCGTTAAAGTAAGTCATTCAAAATGACAAAACTTGAAACATTTCATCCCTAGGCTGGTCGGGGGAAGCAGATATGAACTTGACATCACCAGAAGAGGTGGGTAATCGAAAGTACCCATCAAAGGTGGGAAAAAACCAACCCCTACATTGATGACATAGGGTTGAGGGTTATCAATCATCAGGAATGTGGATGCCCCTAATGAAGGGTCAGGCTAGGAGAAGGACAACTAGTCAATGGTTACAATTCGACCCTCATGTGGAAACAACAAGACCCAAAAAAATGTGGCAACCAATGCATGCATTGCATAGGTCCAACTCCTTCCTAACAATAGGCTGTAGTTGAGAGGCACATCGACCACTTCAACTTCGATGCACACAATCTTCCCTCCTAATTGCACGTGGAAAGAAGGGATGATTCCATGAGGTATGAAATAATGACCGTTGAAATCCGTAAGCAGAGTAGGTGACGGAGACAAAACGGGTTGGCCAATGGCCTTCCAACACTCCAATGACATCACGTAAGTCGAGGCACCCTCATCAACCACTGTGCGGAAAATATTTCATGGGGTGAGCCACTACTATCTGAAACTCAACGTGGTAAGGGAGATGAGGTTTCAAGTCGGTCGTGTAAAGCATGATCGTTCTCGTATTTCAAGTCTCAGAAGAGCCCAAAGTGGACAACATAGAATTTCTCTGCAAAGGGAAGCTCCGGAGGACCTCCAAAGCAAACATCACACAAGGGGTTTGTGACAAATCCTCCACTACAAAGTAATTCTGGGCGGCCCTCGCATTCAGGTTATGGGAATATTTCTTCAACACCCATTTAGGGATGTGTGTCATTGTTTCACCCATCGTCTTCTCAATCTAGAGAGGAACAGAGGGGTTTATGGCCTATTTACCTCTTTTAGCAGATTTTGGGATCCCGTAATCGTGTGCCCTGGTCACTATATAAGAATCACCTTTCATCATATAAACGTCTGTGGTCAAGGGATTACTAGAATATGGAGGGGGTCCCTAACTGCCCCCATCTGCGCTTGAAGAGTCTTGAGTCATATTTTTCCCATGTGGAAATGGGTTCTTTAACACAGCTGGTTGCTGCTGCACCAATAAATTCTGGGTCTCCGCAAGCTAAGGGCACAGGTGAGTCGGATGGTCCTCCATGCAAAGGTTACATAGATACTTTGAATTCCTCTTCTCTATGTTTTCCCCACTAGCATTGTTGTTGGGTTTATTATCCCCTTAACTCTTCTTGATTTGTTTTTTTCTCTTTCCGTCAGGCTACTGATTGGCCTTCGGGTTCATCGACTTCACACTGTGTACGTCCGATGTTTGGGTAGGGGGAACAGTCGAAACAGAGGTCTGACCAATCATTTTCTGTTGTATTGACAATTGTTGCAATTGATTTGAGAGATGATCAGTGGACTTCACTTGTGTTGAACCAACTATACCATCGGCATGTGTTCTAGACTTCTATTTGGCCTTATCAAGGATGGACTGTGGAGCATATGGAAAAATCTCATAGAGTAAGCCAGATTGAGAGTATATCATTTCAAGTTGTTGTTCTCTCATTATCACCTCTTCCTCTAAAAACACTCTCGATGTTGCAACGTCCCTGGATAACTGAGGTACCAAAGACTTCAGGAACCACTCTAGTAAAAAATCTGGTGGGACCTGGACCTTAATCAAACTCTTTCGGCGTTGTCATTCTCTGATGTGATCTAATATATGATCAGCCTTAGTCTGCTCAAAGTTGGACAGCAATTCGATTTCGGAATCGTATCTCACAGGTAGTTGGAAATGGTTCAAGAAAACCATCGCCAAATCGATAAAATAAGGATATCTTGAGTGATCGAGCTCGATGTACCATTTCGTGGCACCCTCATTAAGAGTGCATTGAAATAGGTGCAACTTTATGGATTCATCTCATAGCAAGTTTGACGAGCACCATAGGTGTAAATTTGTCACGTGATCACTTGGGTCTTCTCTAGGCTTGCCTTCGAATTTTGGAATATTCGAGGGCAACTTAGTCGACACTGGGGACCAACGTGGATCATGAAAAATTGGGTCATTAAGCAACCTTGACAATTCTGGAAAATGTAACGTTGCTAGAAACAGTAGTTTGGGATGGGTATTATGTACAGGAAAAAGGGAGCCTGGAGTTTGACTAGCACGAGGTTGCCAAGAAAAGTTGGGTTTCTAGCCAGCGTTCTAGTAAAAACCATGGCCTTGACCAGCGTACATAAACTATGTTTTTTGGGACTTCATCAGTCGATTCCCGTAATTGGATGTTGAAGGCTCGACAGAGATTTCTCCCTGTGTTGTGTTCCAAATATTCTGGAAGGGGTTTCCCCCTGCTGATCTGATGGGCATAGGTACAGAGCCTTGCCTTGGGTTCCATTGAACATGGAAGGGGTTTCCCCTGGTCAACATCCTTAACGAGGGAACTAATCCTTGCCAAGGATTCCAAAGTCCTTGTGAGGAGAAAACTCTTTTGTTTTTCGCCTGTGTAGGAATAGTACCTTGCACAGGATTTTGTTGTCCAAAACCAGGGTTTCCCCTAACTGAGATGGTAGATAATGAAAAGGTGTTATTACCAAATGCATCGAACAAAGAGAATGGCATGGATCCCACCAACGTGGTTTAAGAAGAAGGTCCTATATTGGTTTCTCCAAACAAGATGTAGTTCATGTTTGGCCCGATGGATCGTTGGAAAGCACCATCGAGCGAGGGGGACGGAGGAGGTATGTGACCTCCACCGTAAGAGAAAACGTTATAGGAGGCTGAGATTCCCCCCATGGACCCTTGCAAGGTAGCGTTCGAGCTTCCTACCCCCAGACCCATGGTCTGTAGGGTGGAGTAGATAAGGACTAAGTTTGTATCAAAGCTGGGCATTCCATATGAAAATGAAGGGCTCGTTACACTCTCTATGAACGGAGCAGTGGTCACCACCAATGACGGGATCAGACCACTGCCCAAAGTAGAGGTGGTTGAGACCATTGTGGTCTATACTGGTGAAGGTGGGTTAGGAGGTGGAATGCCCCCTATGGTGGCAGACGTTGAGGGAGTATGAGGACTCCCTGACGAAGTAGCAACATTTTCTTCCATAGCTTCTTGTAATACTATCTGGCGCTCATGAGGTGTTACCCTTGGAGGGACAACTTGTACCAGAATTGGCACTGACAAGTCAATGATTGGAGGGTTGGCTGGTTCGAGATATTCTACTCCAAATTCAGAAAAAGTAGGTTCCTCTGGCTCGGGCACAGTCTCTTATGGCTTGGTCACTTCAAATGACCCTTGTTGGTCAAGTCTTCACTGTAACGATGGCGGTGGTGGCTCCAATGTAACCGACGGTAGGCCCTAAATCCTTCATGACCAATGGAGCTCTTGATCTTCCACCTTGTGAAAATATCAATGACACAATAAGGATTTAACTATCGTGTAAAACCAAGCACACACTATAAAATTTCCTACAAGATAAAGCAATAAAACCACTATCTAGTTGGAAGAACAGTTACACCAGCCAACACTAGAGAAACTTACCGGTGCAAGTGCAATTCGAACATGGAAGCACCCTCTGGTTATACTCTACAAAGTGTGGCCTGATGTATGCCATAGGTACCATGGTATACCCCCACAGTCACTTGTGTAAGTCTCTAGAATAAAAGAAACTAAGTTGCAACCTCGTAAAGAGTCACCAGGTGGGTACAATCAACAGTTGGGTGGACCATAATGAGTAGGATAACAAGTCTGAAACCTACTGAGGATATAGAAAGCAAGTGGTATAGAATACAACTGAGGATCTCAAATGGATTCAAGGTCCATGAAGCTCCATAGGCAAATGAAAATGATAGTATCCCACTACAGATCCTCAATATGCGTTCCCCACTACGTTTGGTCCAGTTTTGGAGGGGTTATCTCCTCTACCTTTCCTCACACAACCTCATGTTTAGCCCTTGTGTTAGAGGGTGTCCTGGATAACTTTCACATCACTGGAATTTTACACTCCCTAGCTCTGACTCCAATGTTTGTTTATAAGCCTTGAAGAGTTTCCTCTCCAACCTAATTCAAGGCTCGAGCCTAAACTAGTTGATTGACCCTACAAACATAGAAGTCTAGTTAATTTTAAATAGTGTTCTTTTTAAATGCCTTGTTTTAAATCAAATGATATGGAAGTGAAACTAGTGATGTGCATGAGAGACAAAAAGAGGAGAAGTAAACAAAAATTTGAAAGAAAAATCACTTCTAGTTAACAATATATATTTGCAACTAACTCTTTAAACCAACTTTTCATAACTAATTTTTTTTCAAGATCTTTTAAAGGAAGACCTAAAATGAAATTCCGCTCGACTACGATGTACTTAATGCTCTAAGAAATCAGTAAAGAACTTAAAAATCAAACTCTTTTTCCTTTCAAACAAAATAACTTAACCCTAACTACTTTACCAAACTAAGGAATAAAATATATTTTTTTTGTAAATGCTTCAGACAAGAAAAACTTGAAATAAATCATTTTTTTCTTATTTTCTTTAAAGCAAATGAAAGGGGGTAAATGAAAAAACCATACAAGACTAAAACTAACCTCTGGCCCACTGTGGATCACAGGGAGTCACTAAAGACACCAAACAGGTTGATCAAAAACTCAAAGACTCGCCTAAAACCCTTTCGAAGTAAACACGAGAAATATTCAAAAAGACAAGCAAATTGGCATCTAACCCAAGCCTTGACTGTAAAAGCAGAGGTATTGAACTCTGTCAAGAGACCCTAAGAAGTAAAAACCTCAATCAAGGAGGAGGTTGACTGCCTCTTCTTAAAAAAAAGTCCCTTGAACCAGGTACGCTATTGATGCTTAAGCATCCTACGTATGTATGTGGGCTTTCTATAAAGCAGGGTGTGTATGTACGCGTGTTGTCCCACAACAGGTCGCATACACTTCTGTATTTCTTGAAAAAAAAAATGAAACAGACTGACTGATAGGGCAAGGAGAACTGGTATGGCACCAACAGGTGACCAGAATCCCTCAAAAGACTTAGCAGACTCAACAGAAACTCAAAAGGTATAAAACCAATCAAACACCCAAAAAAATCCCCTAAAACCCTATAGGTTTCCCCAATATGGTCGCCAGTTCTTCTAGTGGGAAAATACCCCCTATGACTACACCAGGGTTTACAATGTAGGAATATCAATAACCGTTTAAAATTATCCTACTTCTCCAACTACCCCAAACATACCCGATACTTATGCAAGAAAAGTAAAATGAGAAGGATCAGGTAACTGTACCTTTACTTCGCGTCCGGTGACGATCCTCTCGTGCTTGATAGATTTTCTAACTACAAACCTCCTCCCAAGGTTGGCATTCATTCAAAGAAAGACAAACAGAAAGATACAAGCATACATTTCATACATAGATAAGCGTTATATGCTAGAATAAGAACATAAAACAAATTCCAACATTCAACACATCATGTTTTAGGACATGAAAAGTACCTTTTTTATTGATAATACAATGATCACTTACAACCAAATTCGGCTACTTCTCCTCGAACATGGTCTAGGATCCTCTTCACCAAGATCCAAGTGCACCTTCGTGTATCTTTATCCTCTCAACCTTATTCTTGGGAAATGGAATGGGTTCTTGTGGAGGAAAAAGGGAAAAATGAGGAATTATGAGGCAATTCTCACAACAAGGTTGCAAATGCTTGGGGCAAGGAGGGGATGTGAAACGAGCATAGTTTCACTGTTCTTATGTCTAGATGTGGAATGAGACCCCAACACCTACTTTTATATGAAAAAAGGATGGTTATTTGGTTGGGTGACGGGCTATAAGCAGTGGATTAGTTGGGAAACTACCCAATAGCTCGTAATCTCAACGAATTCCTTGCAACTTTTGCAAGTATACATAGGTTGTACTAGTGTAGCATGTGTATGTACATGGGTTTTAGTGGTGCAGCAAGTGTATGTATGTGGGAAGTATTGGTGCAAGGTGCGTACATCCTCAAAAAATGATTTTTTAAGAAGAGAAACTCAGTGATGGCTTGGAAAAAATTGCAAGTAAGAGGGCCAAATGCCAGGTATGCATATGTGGAGAAATTTAGGGTTATAACAATGGTGGAAGAAAAGAGAGATGAGAGAGTAGGATATCCTATTCAATTGTTTCTCAAGGAATCCCTCATGTGATAGAGGGACAATATGATGGAATTTTTTTCCCAAATCCTTCGACGACTGTCGACAACAACAGGCGTGTCTTCCTCAAGCAACCACTTTGGAGGCTCTGTCCTTTCAAGGTACAAGATAATCTTTATATTATCATATTTGAAGGTCAAATAGATGAGGATGCCTTGGAGAAATGGTTGAATATGATAGAAGGTTATTTATTTTTCCGCGATTTCTCTGATAGGGAAAAGATCATCGTTGCACTCCTTAAGGATATCCCCCATGTCAAAAATTGGTGGGAGACTTACCGTGAGCAAAATTCCATAGAGGAGTATGGAATGTTTAAGGCCGAACTCACTTGGGATTCTTTTATGGATGTTGTTAAGGAAAAATATTACCATGTTGGAAACTATCAGTACACACAATGGACCACAATGCATCAGAAGAGGGGCCAAATAGTTCCAGAGTTCACAAATACCTTCCATACCTTGCGCACCAATATTGGTATTAAATACTCTGAGAGAAATATGGTTCTAAAATATTATGGGGGCCTACATAGATACATCCAAATAGAAATGGAATTTCTGGACATCTTGTCACTCAGAGTCTCTTATCGATATTTTGTCAAAATAGAGAAAACATTTGAGAGGAATAAGCAGGAGTTTGGATCTATGAATTCTTCACAATAGAGGTAGGGAAAAGGAATCCCTAGCCTACATAACAAAGGACAAATCTAGGAAGGACAACCTTAGGAAAACCAACCTAATTTGCATGCAAATAAGGGTAATGGGAATATGAAAAAAGATACTCGAAAGTGGTGTTAGTTCCACAAAATATCCTCGCACAACACTAATGAATGTCTCTCGAAGCAGTCATTGGTGATCGACATGAAAGCCTCAGATTTAGATCCAGGCTCTGAATCTAATTCAAATCCAAACAAGGGGAAGTGAATCATTGATGCAAAACCCAGTTCCACAGTTTCTACCACTAAGGTCCAACCAAATGAACCAGAAGAGCTAGAGGAAGGTGAGCGCATTTTTCACTCATAGATGTGGGTGAAAGGTGCTCCTTTCATTGTTGATAGTGGAAGCCAAAAAAAAAAAAATCTCAACAAATTTTATCAAGCGGTTGGATTTGCTAACAACACCACATCTTCAACCATACAACATCGGGTGGCTCAGCCAAGGATGATATCTCCACGTCAGCCAATAGTGTCTCCTTCCCTATGGAAAAAAACCCTTCAAGGATGAGGTATTGTGTGATGTTTCCCCACTTGAAGTTTGTGATGTTATTTTGGGCCAGTTATATATGTGAAAACATCATGTTGTATATGACTCTATACTTTGTAGTGTCAATGTTACTTTGGGAAAACAAATGTACATGATACCAAAGGTAGCTCCACCTACCACAATTTATTTGGTCTCAACTAAGAAGTGCAGGAAATTCATCTCAAAGATTGGGAAATTTGTCCTCTTCATGATTCACTCTCAGGGTGAAAAGAAGGTTGTGGCAACATCCATGGCCTTGTGGCGACATCCATGGCCTTCACAAATGGCTTCTCTACGTAGTATAAGCAAGTGGAAAAATTTGTGGAAGAATATCGAGACATATTTACCTTACCTATCGAGGTGCCTCTACATTGTCAGGTTAAGTATTCAATCGATATGACCCCTAGAACACCTTTAACTAATGGATTGGTATATCAACACTCTCTCCTAGAAAATGAGGAAATCAAGCGCTAGATTCAAGAGATGCTCCAAAAAGATCACATTAAACCAATCTCCTCACCCTGTAGAATCCTAATTGTGCTTGTGGAGAATAAATACAGGACCGGGTGACTCTTTATTGATTATAGAGCTCTGAACAAAATCACAGTCAGGAACCAGTACCCAATTCCCCAAATTGACAACATTATCGACCAAATCAAGGGATCCAAGTACTTTAATAAGATTGATCTAAATTCTAGCTACCACCAGATCCCAATATAATCGACTGATGTATGAAAGACTACTTTCAAGTCTAAAGAAGGTATTTTCGAGCGGTTGGTCATGCCCTTTGGATTGATAAATTCCCCAACAAATTTCATGATTTTGATGGATTAAATCTTGCAGCCTTTCACCAATTCCTTTGTGGTTGTATATATGGATGGAATCCTCATCTTCAACAAGATTTGGGCAAAACACTTGGAGCACATTCTGTACGTTCTACATACCCTGGGAAAACACAATATACATGATAGCTTAGAGAAATGATCCTTTGGCATGAATATTGTCCAATACCTTAGATACATTATAGATGAGCATGGTGTGCATGTAGATCCAACTAATATCCAAGTCATTTGTGAATGTCCAGCCCTGACAACACTAAACAAGATTTATATCTTATTAGGCCTTGCCAACTTCTATCACAGATTCATGTTGCAGTTCTTTAATATTGCATGGCCTCTCATCCAGGTGACCAAGGGTGGTTGCAAAGAAAATTTTGTGTGGGCCAAGTCACAATAGAAATAATTTGACGATTTGAAACATCATTTATTCTCAACCTCAATGCTTGCCTTACCTGATCTACAACAACCTTTTGAGATTGAGACAAATGCTTAAGACTATGTTGTTGGTGTCATTCTCACTCAACACAGTCATCTAGTGGCCTATCATAGTGAGACACTCTTAGATTTTGTCTGTAAGTACCCCACATATGAAAAAGAAATGTATTCCATTATACAAGCCTTATGTCAATGGAAGCATTACATTCAAGGGAAGGAGACAATCATCCATACATATCACAAGCATCTGCAGTTCATGCAGAGACAGGGAAATTACATAATGACAGCCATCAAAAGTGGTCCACATACTTGCAACAATTTCACCTAAACATTAAATATAAGAAAGGGAGCACCAATTGTGTCATTGAATACTTCATTCGACCTCCAGTTCCAACACTAACCATGATTCTCAACTCTTGCGGGCATGAGACCTTCGGGTGGTCCCAACTCTATGACAATGATCATGACTTCACTATGACCTACCAGATATTGGGAACATGCATGATCGTTTCTGATTTTCACCTTCAGGATGGAATGTTATGTCATCTAGGTCATCTATGTGTTCCTTCAAGTGAGCATGTAAATTTGATTTGGGAATCCCACTACAATCGAGTGGAAGGAAACTTTGGCACGGAGAAGACAATGAAAATACTACAAAAGTATTTATATTGGTCAAAGTTTTGACATGATGTCAGTAAGTATATCAGATCCTTCACCACCTACTCCATAACCAAGCCAGCCATTAAAATACAAGGACTATACACCCCTCTGCCTACTCCCAGCAGGCCTTGGGAATCCATATCAATGGACTACATGTCAGGTCTCCCCTCAACCAAGCATGGAAATGATTGTGTATTCATTGTTGTTGATCGATTCTCTAAGATGGTCATTTTGACAACTTGCAAGAAGAGTATCACAACTGATACCATTTCCAAGATATTATTCGTTTGAGTGTGGGTACACTTTGGACTACCATAGTCCATCATATCATATCGGGTAGCAAGTTCTTAAGTACATTCCAATTGATCCTATGGTCATTGTTAGACACGAATCTCACCAAATCCATTGCCTTCCACACCAAAACTAATAGAAAGACAAAGGTCGCCAATAGGATGATCGTGCATATCTTGCACATGTACAAATCCAAGCATCCATGCACATGGGATGTGATCCTTCCTTATGTTCAACATAGCTACAAAAAATCCCTCCATAGCTCAACCGACCACAACCCTTTTTCATGTGGGCTTGGAATTTCAACCACTGGGTCCTATTGATGTAGCAATTCCCCTTGTGTCCACACAAGAAAAATATTCCCATGCTAAATATGAGGTCGACAAAGCCACCAATTTCATTGAATGGATCCATAAAATCCACTAACAGGTCCATGATATTTACATAAAGACAATGCTAAGTACAAGTAGCGCCATGATCAACATCGAGTTCCACACAAGTTTTGGGTGGGAGACAAGGTTTGGTTGCATTTGTCGAAAGAACACCTTACAGGAATCCACCAGAAGTTGTGTCTGCTTCACTATGGCCCTTACACCATCACCAAGGTTGTGGGTGACAATTATTTTGAGTTAAATATCCCCCCCTTCATTGGCTTTCACCTATTGTTCAATGTGGACCTCCTTCAGCCATATTTTCCACCACTATGGGACACATTGGAAGTGGTAGAGAAAATAACACCTGCATATCTCAACCTTGACTGCATGGAATAGGAAACCATTGATCGGATCATGGATACATGGGTTAAGGTCACCTACCAACAAAACATCAAACGCTAGCGGGTTGTCAAAGTGAGACAACTATTGAACCAAAGCAAGTGGCTCACCAAGCGTCAAGTTCAATAGAAGTTTCCCCATTTGATGGGGGCACTCAACGCAATGGAGACCATTTCTTCCTAAGGGAGGAAGATTGATCTAGGTGGACATTGGTGTCCACCCACCTATTCCACTAGCTCAAAATACAGTTTCCATCTTAGCAGTTTTTAAATGGTTTTTTCAGGTCCTGAACTTCCACGACCATTTTGAGGCCCTAAATGATGTTTTTTTGGCCCAAAAGTGCATAAGAGATAGTCAAATGCATGTATTGGGTTGTTCGGAATGTATACTCCTCAGCTAGACCTTTACAATGGGATATCGAGCACCCTAAATGAATATTTTATGCAAAAGTAATGCCCCTAGGAAGTTTCATCTTTTGGGGTTAGGGTTTTTATTTTTAGGGTTTTCTCATTGATGCTTCATGTTAAAAGGATTTTTTCAACCTCATTGTAAGGATATTCTTGAAAATGTGCGTAGTATTCACATCTCTTCTCAGAGATAAGATACCACCATTCTAGTGAGTTCATTTCACTCTGCATTTTTACAGTTCCTGCATATTTAGTTCATTAATAGAAATTGAGTATTAATGTATCTCTACATTTTTGTCATATTTATGTGTTTTATTTCGTACTCTCATAAATACAGATCACATTAGGTTTGACCAATGCACCAACTATATTCCTGAGCTTCATGAATAGTGTATGCTAAAAGTACTTAGACCACTTTGTGTAGGTATTTCTAGATGATATTCTCATCTATTTGAGTAATTAAAAGGAACATGAGGAGTACTTGCGGTTAGTGTTGTCATGATCAAGAGAACACAAATTGTATGAATAGTTGTCTAAATTTTATTTGTTTCAGAAATATATTGCATATCTTGGTCATATTATTCCATATCGAAGTAATTTTTTTTTATGTTTCAGCAATGGGTAGACATTCTCCCAGATTGTTCACGTTGATTTGACCAAGGGAGGATGATATATTCACTCATGGGGCTATGCTAATTTGGCTAGTGGTGACTGGACCAAGATGTTGATGTTTCTCAAGTTAGAAGCATCTGGAAGACATTCTCTCAGATTGGTCAAGCCGATTTGACCAAGGGAGAATGATACATTCACTCATGGGGCCATGTTGATTTGGATAGTGGTGAATGACCTAGGTGTAGTATTTCTCCTAGTAGTCATGTTGATTTGACGAGGAGTGATAAAGACTCAATATGCTCTCACATTTCCTACTCCAGGATGGAGTGATATATTTTTATAGGGAATATTTCAATTGTTTACGAGTTTAGTATAATGTTGAATATGTAGGCTCTAGAGACCCCTTGTGATGAGGGGATTCTCGGTGAATCTACTTAACATTAGAACCCTATATTAATTATATGTGAATGCGAGGAGATGATACATCAACAAGGCTCATGGAAAAAATTTCTAGTGAAGAGGAAATGCCAAGAAGATAAGAAAAACCATGGAAGAAACCCCGAAAAGAATTAAAGAAGAAATTGAAGAAAAAAGAAGAAGTCGGACCTATAAGGAAATTGAAGGTGACTCAAACTATATAAAAAAGGATGGATCATTTCACTTATCACATAACACATATATTCTCATCACGTGCGCTTTATCCAATTGTGTAGTTCACAGTTGCTAGTTATTGTGCGTAGTTCCCAGTTTTCAGTTACAGTGTGCAGTTCTCAGTTGCCAGTTGCAATGTGCAATTCCCATTTTTCTGTTGCAGTGTGCAGTTCCCAGTTTCCTGTTGTAGTGTGCATTTTCTAATTGCGTTATCTTTGAGGTGTGCTATTTTTGGAATATATTAGCAGTTCTTTTATGGTGTGCTATCCTTGAGGGTTCTTCCTCATACAAGGGTGCAATTAGCTTGTCTTGGGTTTCTTCATGTAAATGGTGATAAACTTGGATTGATTCCTTTTTAAGAAAATTTGTTGGGTTTTCTCCCAAGTTTGGTTTTCCCAAGGTAAAATCTTATGTCTATTGTGCATGGGTATCTTTCTATGATTCTATTTTTTCCGCTGCGATTATTTTTGGTTGATATTTTTAGTGTGTAATTATTCTATGATAACAGTGGCATAAAGTTTTGATGCAGGAGCATCTCTCCACGTCATCCAGCCAGCCAGTCAGCCACGTCAAGCGCACGCATTCAAAGCTGAAGAGAGGCACAGTCCTCATTTTGATTTGAATTGAATGTAATTAGATGTTTAAGATATTGAGTTGTGAAGTTGTTCCTTTGCACAGGCTGTAGATAAGATAGACCTTTAATGTTTGTATGGATGAGATCTAGATCTAGATGCTAGACTAGACAGCCCATTCAATGTAATTGAATAGGGTAGGTAGATTGGAGGGAAGAGCTCGAAGAGCCTCCTCATGTAAAAATATGATTTGTATCTCTTTAGTAAGAGAGAGGAGTGTGTGAGAGGAGATAGAAAAGAATCTGTGAGTAGAGAGAATAAGAGAGAAGAGTCGAGACCTTGTTACAGGTCGTGCTCAGGAACACCTTGTATAAACAAGCATTTGCTATTTTAATATAAACAGAAGCAGTTTTTCCTGCATGTATTTCTGTGGGTGTCTATGAGTGTTCTATATTATGACATGAATGTATGTTGTAGATGTATGCTAGGCATTTGCAGGTTGTTTTGATTTCAGGTTTGAGTTTCTTTGTGGTTTCATGCCAAGAGGGCGTGACAGAGTACTGCGGTCTCTGAATACCAGTGCACTGAAGCACTTCTGAACTCTGTGGATTCAGACAAAGACGTGCCAGGTGGGCACACAGCTGAAATCATAAACTTAGGGGGAAGACCTATGAGGTTGTTGAATAACTTAGGAGGCAAGGCTGTGGGAGAAAAAACAGTTGCAGACAGAATCTATGAGGAGTTCTGTGAAGCTCTGCCAAGTGGGCATTAAGCATATGCACTGTGGTGCATTGAGAAGAACTTGGCTGTGAGTTCAGAAAGAAACCAGAATCACTGAGGATTCTGAGAGCTCTGCCAGGTGGGTGTTGAGCAGGTGAAAGGAGTGCACAGAAGATAGAAATGTTGGACGTTCTAGGAGAAGACACTCTGTTAGGTGGGCATTGAGACATTGTGCAGACAAGCACAGAGAGAAGAGAACTCTTTGAGTTTTGTGAGTTGAAGAAGAATCCACTGAGGGATCTTCACAGGGTTGTTGAACACCCTGATCGACTCAGCAAGAGGTTTCTTGAGAGAGAAATAGCCAGGAGGGCATTACATTCTCCATTTGCAGGAGAAAGGAAGAAAGAGAAAATCCCTTAGGGGTCTGGGTGTTTGAGAAGCTCAGGAGAGGTAGAACTGTGTGTGTGTGGAGACTCTGCAGAGGCACATAAGTTAAAGAATCCTTCAAGGATTCGAAAGGAGTAAATCTCAGGAGGGAGCACAACTATCGTTGGATGGGCCGAAAGATTCTGGACCGTTAAGATTTCCACGTCTAGGAAGGAGTAGGAGAAGCGCATAGAAGAGGAGATCGTCAGTCGTCGGATCTCACTCAGATACCCATCAGTCGTTGGATCGGGTGAAGGTGCGCATAGTTTAGCCTCTGGCGTAAGTGCATAGGAAGAATGGATGTGAACCATCAGATCTATAGGAAGATACCCGTCAGCCGTCAGATCAGACAGGAGCTGCACGAGGTTAAACCTTTGTGGAAATCTGAGGTGAAAGTCTCGACGAGAGCAGCTAATCGAGATATCGGGGATCAGGATATCGTGAATCCCATGAACAAGAGGTCGGGGAAATCTATAGTGAAAACCCTGATACAATCAGAGTCGTCCGTCTGTCAGGATATGTGGAAGAAATCAAGAACCATCGGCATATCAGGAGTCTCGAGACCAAGGGTCTGAGGCCTGTTGAACCCCAAAACTATGAGAGAACCACAACCGTAGATCTTGGGGAGGACGCATGTCGCATGATCATCCAACATCGGAGATCTGAACACCGGAGGTTATAGAGGTAAGAGTTTATGTTTGGCGTTTGGCGAAACCCGAGGGTTGATCTGAACCGTCCATCCATTTGGGACGCGTGTTGGGAATCTGAAGAAAGTCGGGGTTCAGCATTTTAT
>ML802042.1:99830-117598 GCA_009831015.1 Picea engelmannii
TTTAAATTTCAAATATAATAAAAAAAATCTTTTCTTCATACTTTAATACCTTTTAAGATGTAAAAAGGTGTGGATTTAAGTTTTTAAAAAACTTCATACGACTCTTTAATACTCTCCAAGTTTTAAAAAAACAAAAATTCATACAAATCCTTCATGAAAAAGGGGGGGGCGCTCCTTACTTATTTCAGCGCTCCTTGGAGTAGAAAAGGGGTGTGCTCTACCCAAAAATAGAATGAGCGTGTAAGTTAAGACAGGTTGGCACTCCCTTTAGCTGGTAAGGTGAGCGCTCGGCTCTCTTCCAACGCTCCCTTTCATAAAACGTGAATTTTTTTAATCAGCGCGCATGTATACCTTGTTTCCAGCGCCGACGCGCCCCGTGAACTTGTTGCCCAGCGCTAGCGCCCCTGTGCACGTCTTTGTCGAGCGCCGAACCCTTCAACACTACGATTTTAGCAGTGCGGCCTCTTCAGTGAGTGGCTTCTTCTCGGCTGCGTCCTCCTCAGCTCCTGAGCTCAACGCGGCTCTGATACCACTTGTTGTAATTGCCAATGCGGAAAAACACAATTCTCATAAGATAAACAATACATATGCAAACAAAGAAGAACACAGTGATTTACGTGGTTCACCCAAACATTGGGCTACGTCCACCAAGCATAGGTATCGGTCATCTTATTAATCAGCTAATGGAGATTACAGACAGGCTCACTCCTCTCAGACACACTCTCAGCCTCTACGGGCATACAAATTTATAGCAATGTATATTAGAAACTGACTAATAAATGTAATCTCATCCATAGTTTAACTTAGGTGCATTGGTTTCACCCGTATTCTAACTTGGTTGCCTTAGTTACAACCAATCCTGATTTATAGGATCTAGAATCCTATTCATGGATGAGTTTTGTTGTCATCATTTCCAACAATAAGCTTCAAGGTGCAAGCACAATATATGCAGGGTGAAAGTAAGATAACATAATCCAATGGTTGAAAAAGAAACACACAATTGAAATTGAATTGCATGAAATAAACGGAAGCATGAAATTGCATAAATTAAACCTGATTGAGAAAGCATGAATTTAAACAAAGGAAAAATCATCTATAACATAAATAACAAATGACAAATGACAAACATATGTGAGCTCACATAAAATCTATATTAACAACTCAAAATAACAACTCTATTATGGAGAAATCAATATATTTACTCTAAAACATCAACTCTATTACAAAATGATGAAATCCATGACTAACTCATTATCTCAAGAGTAAAAACTAACTATGTTCTTCTTTTTCCTCTTCCTCCTCTCCTTCTTACCCAAATGAGGAAAGAGCCCTCTTATTTATACATGAGTGCTTTGAAAATAAGATAAGCAACTCATAATTACATATCCACTTTTCTCTCAACCAATTTTCTATAATTACAAAATACTTATCCCTTCAAATCCTCTCATGATATTCCTCCTTGAAATTAGCTTGAATAACTATCTCCTTCAAATCTTGAAATGGTGGAGGAAGTATTCGAAAAGATTTTTGAATAATCCTTTGAAATATTCCTACACATTTCAAAGCTCACGCAACTTTTAGATATATATGAAAAATATGTTAATTTCCTAATATTTAATCAAGAATTCTCTTAAAATACACAAAAATAAATAAATTGGAAAATAGCAAAGATAAACCCATTTTATTTATGGAAATGGTATAGTAAATGATTAATGGAGTGATGAATAAGGATAAATGTGAAGGATAATGTATGAAAAAGGAAATAAAATATGGTATTTTTGAGATCCAACAGTGATATCATCTCATAATAAGTGAATGATCATTGAGTTGAGTCTTTTACCCAAGCATTATAGGGCAGAACACTCAAAGTGAAAGACGACAATAAAAAAATATTCAAATATAGTTTTCCTTGTTTTTCATTACATAAACCATTGAGGATATCGTTGTTGTGGATGATAATTTATTATTTGGGAAGTTTTTCAGTTAATATAACACTAACGTAGTATTTCATTCATTCAATTGATGAGAATCTTAAGCATTGGGTAGAATGTGAAAATTCCATAATGGAGCCTATTTAATTAGCATAGGCTTGTATTTCTTATTGCACAGTTAGGTGCAATTGCTTTCAAATTGTTGATATTTTCCTTTGCAATGTAAATACTGCAAAACTTACAATAGAGCCATCATTGCATGTTGTCAAGAGAATAGTGTTGTAGAGAAGTTTGCACTCATACTTGTAATCTAGAATAGAGAACTCAAAATCAATTCTAAAGGTAAAGAAATCGACATCATATAGAGAACAAAGATCAGTTTTTTAATTTATGCAAAGGATCTGTGTAGGTGAAGCGAGTGGGATATAATTCCCTCGTTTATGGATCATGCAAAGAAAATTCTACCCTACATATGTTGGAATACTGAGAAGGGGGGTTGAATTAGTATGAGCATAATCGTTACTTTTAACCACAATATAAAGCCTCCAATAATGTTCAATAGTTTATTATTATCATTCAATATATCATCAACACCATAATTCAATGCATAAAAATAACATAAACACAGTACAAAAGAATTTTACATGGAAACCCAATGCAAGAGAAAACCACAATGTTTTTCTTATTTATCAAATAGTACATTCATTGGAAGCACCGACTTCCTATTTCTTCAGCTACAACTGGAAGGAGGTTACAACCCCCTATTTATAAGTTGCAACCTAAAGGAAGCTCCAACGCCTTGATTATCGGTTCCAACTAGAAAGAGGCTACAACCCCCTTTCATTGTCTTGTCCAACCACCCTGAAATATAAATGTAGACCAATATGTCACTACCATTGTCAGTGTAAATGATAACCTGTTGTTGTTGTTTCTGATATTTCTGTTACTTTTATTGATATTGATATCTCATCAAGACTGCAACCACACATACATCCTACCAAGATCCACAAGAGGGTTCTCCAAATAAAATTATTATGAATCACTAAGACATATATGTATATGATTTCTTCATAATACACACCCTAACATACACAGGAAGACATACCTTCCATATATAGCTGACCTGGTGGATTAGATCTCTGATCTTCTGCTTGTATTATTCACAGATCCACGATCTGTACACTGCTTGCTCACAGATGTTCGTGCTTTTCCCTTCTGCAACTCGTGGATTACCTCAGAGACACTGTTGCAGTAATTTTTCTTCCATACACTCAGCTCCTGTAAATTTCTCCCTTCACTAAACTTTGATGCCTTCGTTTCACTGCCTCAAATCTTCCAATCTATATTCACACCAAAAGTATTCAATTGACTCTTATTTGTATATATGTGTTTCCAATGAGGATCTCATTAAAAAATGCAAGGATTTCCGAGAGTCATAACTTTTTACTCGATTATCCGATCGGGCTGAAATTTTACAAGGAGTTGTGTCTCAAAGATTTCACTTTCGTGTTGATCTAATCCTTCAAATCGAAATCCATTTTGGCACTTTTCGGAAGCCCAATTCCTTCATATGATGCCTCAGTTTTAGTGTTTTGCAGGTTTTTTTATTATTTTTAATTATCAGTTATCTCTTTGTTTATGCATGTAATCATAAAAGAGAGTTGATGAATAGTGTCACTCCAGTTAGCTCTTAGTTATTGGTCAGCTTTATATTCGTCTAAGAATTTTCTAAAATTGGCTATTTTTTTGAGAATTTTTCTTTCTCCTAATTTAGGGCCTTCTCATAATGTCTTGTTAATGACATGCAACTGACATACAAATTGTTAAATTCACATGTAACTTGTTAACTTCTTGTTCAAGGGTTGACATCAATGACAACCAATCTTTCAACAATTCAATGCCAACCAATCTTTCAACAACTAATCTTTCAACAATCTCCCCCTTTGCAATTGATGGCAACACTTAGACACAACACTTAGACATGGAAAACACTCATGCTCATGTTGGATCCCCCTGTCTTCATGCCTCTTCTCTTTGTTTCCATGATTTTATTTTCTCTCCCTCTTTGACATCAATGGAAAAGGGTGACTTATCCTTGGGGTTGATCCCCATGTCTGTAAGCCTCTTATCTCTATTGATGTTTCTCTTCATGGTGCTTCCTTGTGTAAATATCTAATATAAAAATCATTCAAAAATCATTCAAGTCTTCCATGATTATTGTTTCTCTCCCCTTGCCTTATTGTGCCAAATGTCGTGTAGATCATTGTGGGGATAAAACTACTCCAAGTTTCTCTCGAAGATACTCAAAAGTATCCATCGGAAGATGTTTGGTGAAGATATCCACAATCTGTTCTTTTTCCCCAATGTACTCTACCTTGATGTTCTTCTCTATAACCTATTCCCGTAGAAAGTGAAACTTGATCGGAATGTGTTTCGTCTTGGAATGCATCACTAGATTCTTATAGATACTTATAACATTGGTGTTATCATGGAATGTCGGAATTGGCTCGTCATATTCCACCTATATGTCCTGCAAAGTCTGCTTCATCCAAAGAACATGTGTACAACATGTTGTTGCTACAATATACTTTGCTTCTGATGCAGACAACGATACTGAAGATTGTTTCTTTCTCAACTAGGATACCAGAGAATCACCCAAGTATAAGGTTGTTCCACTTGTACTTATTCTATCATCAACACTTCCTTCCCAATATACATCTGTGTATGCAACTAGAGATAGATTATTCCCTTTTGGATACCATATTCCATAGTCTATTGTTTCTTTGAGATATTTGAATATTCTATTTACTTCCATAACATGTGTTTCCTTCGGTGCTTCTTGAAAGATTGCAACATTTCCAACTGCTTGCATCACATCCAGTCTCAATGTTGTCACATAGAGTAAACTGGAAATCATCAATATGTAGAGTGTATGATATGCATCCTTGGATTTATCATATTTTCTCAATTTGCAACTAGTCTCCATGGGAGTACTTACGGGCTTGCAATCTACCATTCCAAACTTCTTTAGAATTTCTTTGATATACTTGGTATGGAAGATAAAAATACCTTTATCTTGATGATATATGCAGATTCCCAAAAAGAAAGAAAACTCACCAAGCAATGACATTTTGAATTCATTATGCATGTCTTTAGCAAATTTCTTACTCATTCTGTCATCATCACTTCCAAAAATAATTTCATCAACATAAACTTCAATTATCAATATACTATCTTGATTTACCTGTATGTAGAGATTGTTGTCTGCATTGCCTTTCCTGAAACCTTGTTTTTGTAGATATCTGTCCAATATTGAATACCATGTTGTAGAGGCTTGTTTGAGTCCATAGAGTGCCTTCTTCAATCTGCAAACGTAATCTTCATTTTCTGATAGTAGAAATCATTTTGGTTGTTCCATGTAGACTTATTCTTCTAGTTCTTTGTTTAGGAAGGATGATTTTGCATCGATATGATATACTTTGATTTTCTTAGAACATGCATAAGCCAAGATCAGTCTAATTTCTTCCATTCTATAACTAGGGGGGAAAAAATCAAAATTTATTCCTTCAACCTGAGCATATCCCTTGCATATTAACCTTCCTTTTTTCCTGTTTACCTTTCCATTCTTGTTTAACTTGTTTTTGAATACCCATTTTGTGTCAATCATGTTCTTATTCTTAAGCCTTGGAACAACTTCCCATGGTTCATTCTTCTCTATCTAATCCAGTTCTTCTTCCATATCCTTGATCCAACATTCATCAGTGTTGGCTTCTTCAAAATTGTTAGGTTCGACTATGGAAAAAAGTGTTAGATTCCTTTGTTCTGGTGAGCGTAATTTTCTTTGGGTTTCAACTCCTACATCTTTATTCCCAATGATATGTTCTAGTGGATTATTTTTATGCATTCATTGGCTAGGATTTTTGGGAGATATCTAAAGATTTTGTTGGTCATCTTCCTCTTGCTCTGCCTCTGGTTGCTCTTCTTCTTCTTCTGCTTCTACTTCTTCTTTCAAACCCTCTTCTCCTTCCATCTTTGATGTGTCTTTGTTTTCTTCTTTGGCCTTTCATACACTTGTCTCATCAATATGTACATTGATTCTTTCCACTATTTTGTTGAGTCTTTGATTGAAACATTTGAATTCCTTTCTCTTGCTTGAGTACCCGACAAATATTCCTTTGTCAACTTGGGAGACAAATTTTCCAATCATGTCATCTTCTCTTTTGATATATCACTTGCTTCCAAATACTCTAAAATGATTTGCATTTTCTAGTATTCCTTTCCATAGCTCGTAGGGAGTCTTATCATTGTTACTTTTGAGCATTCATTTATTCAGGATATGAACCGATGTATGTACTGCATGTTCCCAAAAGATGTCACCCAACTTGGAATATTTCAACATGGTTCTGGTCATTTCCTGTACTATTATGTTCTTTCTTTTAGTGGCTCCATTTTACTGAGGTGTCCTTGCTGCTGAGAATTGCATTTTTATTCCATGTTCTCCACAAAAATCCATGAATTCCTTCGATGTGATTTCTCCACCATTGTCTGATCTCAAACATTTGATTTTCGAGTCTATCTCTGTTTCAACCATCTATTTGTTTATCTTTAATTTTTTTAATGCTTCTGACTTCTTCTTGAGAAAGAAAATTGCAATCATTCTTGTGCAGTCATCAATTAGTAGCATGAAGTATTGTTCATTATTTAATCCCTATGTTCTCGTCAGTCCACATAGATCACTATGTACAATCTCCAATGGTTTTTTCATAGAGTAGTCCTTTGATTTGAACTTGGTCCTGGTTTGTTTTCCTTATAGACACTGCTTACATAGAATATTCATTGACTTTGAAATTTCAAGCATTTATTTTACTGCTTCCTTTCTGCTGATTTTGAAAATATTGTCAAAGTTTTGTGACCCATTATTTTGTGCAAGATCCAACTTTCATTTTCCTTTCCTAAGAAACAACGTTCTTTTCCAATTTCATTCAAAACATATATGTTGTTTAGAGTCCTTACCATTGTCACCACTAACGTTCCTGATCCTTCTTTCCTAATTTCACATTTCTCTGAGTCAAACTGAAGTGTGTGTCTTTGATCGCACATTTGAATTACACTCAGCATATTGTGTTTCATATCTTCGACCAATAGAACATTTTCCACCATGGCATATTTGCTTCCAAGTTGAACTGTGCCTCTACCTATAATTTTAGTTGAATGATTATTTCCAAATGAAACTGATCCATCTATTTCTTTATTCATAGTTAGAAACGTGTTCTTGTCACCTGTCATATGCTTTGAACAACCACTATCAACATACCAATCAATTTTTTTGTGTTGGGATTGTAGAGAAACGAGCATTGATTCTACTTTATTTTCCATATCTATTGTGGTTCTGATATATGAATGTTAATGTTATGCTTTGGTTCCCTTGGTGGAATAGTCAATCTGCAATTCTTCACTATGTATCCAAATTTGTTGCATTTCTAGCATTCTACTTCATTGCTCAATGAACCAAACGGTTTTGGTTTATGTTGTATGCTTCACAATATTTTCTGGGATAACTATTATTTAAGTACCCTGCATAGTTGCTTCGGTTCTTGGCATAGGCTCTGCATTTTACAACTTTATGTCCAAAATTAGCACAATTAAAACAATGACCATAAAAGAACCTTTGATACCTGGGAGTAGATTATCGTCTTTGTGATGCAATCCTTCTGAATTCATCTTCTTGAATCTTCTTTATTTCTGGAATGTTCTTCTTTGGGGGCTTCCATTCTTCCTTCTTGATAGAATCTCTGACAATATTTGCATAGCTTATTTGTTCTTCTTATTCTTCTGTTGTCTTGGAGCTCGATCCTTTCTCATTATGTACTCGATTCTATCCTAGTCCGTAAATGCCATTGGATGGTCTCTGACTGTTGATGATTTGATCCAATATTTTGGTGGTATTTTGTTGCATATCTTTCTTCTGAAGATCTTTTCTTAAAGAGACTATTTCAGCTTCCAAGCTTCCAATCATTTTCTCCTTTTCTTCTAATTGACTTCTCTATGTTTCCTCAATTCTTTTGTCTTCTTCTATCTGGATTTTTAGACTCGTGATAATTTGTTTGATTTCTTCATAGTTGGAATTATGAGATCTCTCTTTCATTTTTAACTCTTCCTTGAGTGATTTGTTTTTCTTTCTTTCTTTCCTAAGTTATTCTAATGCATTGATTATCTCTTCTTTGAGATTGACTTCGCCTTCTTCTTCGGAATCTTCTTCATCATATTCTACTTCCATTAAGAGTACTCTTTCAGAATCACTATCATTATCCTCCTCGTCTGATGAGGAACTATCCTCTTTTGAGTAGAAACTTTTATTGAAGAATTTCGTTTTGTTTCTTCTCTTGTTTCCCTTTTGATATGTATTTTACCTCTTAGGAGCTTCTTCTTCATCACTATCTTTATTCTTATGAGGACATTTAGAAGCAAAATGACCAATACCACCATAATTAAAACATTTCAATGGAAGCATACCTTTATACTTTCTAGTTCCTTTATTTAATTTCCTTACAAAGTTATTCATATCTTCATCTTCGTCTAAATCATCACTACAACTGCAACCTAGTTTTGACTTTTGCTTGTTTTTCTTCTTTGTCTTCTTGGATTCCTTGAAAGTCACTTCCTTCATGATTGGGTTCTCCTGTTCTATTATCATTTCATAAGCTGTAAATATTCCATGTAGCTCATCCATGCTCAATGTACCGAGATCTTCTCTTTCTTCTAGGGATGATATTTTAGGATCAAATCTCATAGGAAGAGACCTCAATACCTTTTGAACAACCATTGATTACTTCTACTCCCAATTCTTTAATAGTGTTAACTGTTTCGTCAACTCGCAGAAGGTAGGATGCAATGTCTTCATATTCCTTCATCTTCAATTATTCAAACTTAGCTCTGAACATTCGAAGCTTAGCTCCCTTGACTTTTGAATCTCCTTCATAAATATTTTGAAGTTTATCCCAAAGATCCTTTGCACTCTCACAATGCATAATCTTGAAAAATATTGAATCAACTAGACTGCTCAGAATGGTACCTTTATCCTTTGAGTTGTTTTTGTTGAGTTTATTTCCATCTCTGTCGATTGGGGACTGGTTGGTGTTGTATACCCATCTACTACTAATTTCCAAACACCAAACCCATGTGCTTGTAAAAAGGTTTTCATCCTTTTATTCCAGAAGGTATAGTTCTGATCGTCAAACATTGGTGCTCCAATATTAGCATATTCCATGATCTCCTTCCAGTGGTTAGACTACTTCTTGAAGGACCTGCTCTAATACCAATTGTTGGAATACTAAGAGGGGGGGGGGTGAACCAGTATGAGAAAAAACATTACTTTTAACCACAATGTAAAACCTCCAATAATGTTCAATAGTTTATTATTAGCATTCAATATATCATCAACACCATAATTCAATGCATAAACATCACATAAACACAGTACACCATAATTTTACGTGGAAACCCAATGCAGGAGAAAACCACATAATGTTTTTCCTATTTATCAAATAGTGCATTGATTGGAAGAATCAACTTCCTATTTCTCCAGCTACAGCTGGAAGGAGGTTCCAACCCCCTATTTACAGGCTACAACCTGAAGGAAGTTCCAACTCCCTAATTTACCGGCTACAACCCCCTTTCATTGCCCTTTCCAACTACCCTAAAATATAAATGTAGATCAATATGTCACTACCATTGTTGGTGTAACTGATAACCTGTTATTGTTTTTGTTTCTGATATTTCTGATGCTTCTACTGATAATGATATCTCATCAAGACTGCAACCACCCATACCTCATACCAAGATCCACAAGAGGGTTCTCCAAATCAAATGCTTATGAATCACTAAGACATATATGTACCTGATTTATTCATAATACACACCCTAACATACATAGGAAGACATTCCTTCAATCTATAGCTGACTTGGTGGATTAGATCTTTGAACTTATGCTTGTCTTCTTCACAAATCTGCAACCTGCACACTGCTTTCTCGTGGATGTCCGCACTTTTTACTTCTGCAACTTTTAGATTACCTCAGAGACATAGTTGCAGTAAATTTTCTTCCATACACTCAGCCCCTGTAAACTTCTCCCTTTGTTGAACTTTGCTTCCTTCATCTCACTGCCTCAAATATGTCAATCTATATTCACACCAAAAATATTCAATTAACTCTTCTCTGTATATATGTGTTTCCAATGAGGATCTCATTAAAAAAATGTAGGGATTTCCGAGAGTCATAATTTTTGACTCGGTTATCCGATTGGGATGAAATTTTATAGGGAGTTGTGTCTCGAAGAGTTCATTGCCCTGCCAATCTAACCCTTCATATCAGAATCTGTTTCAACACTTTTCGAGTGCCAAATTCCTTCATATGATGCCTCAAATTCGAGTTTTAGTGTTTTTGCGGGTTTTTTTAAATTTTTTATTATCAGTTATCTCTTTGTTTATGCATGTAATGAGAAAAGCGAGTTGACGAATAGTGTTACTCTAGTTAGCTCTTAGTTATTGGTCAGATTAAGATTCCTCCAAGAATTTTTTTTAATTAGCTAGGTTTTTTTTCACGAATTTTCCTTTTTCCTAATTTAGGGCCAACTCATAATGTCTTGTTAATGACATACAACTTGTTAGCACATGAAATGTTCAGAAGTCAAAAATTCTAACCTTAGTCCATGTAAGAGTCTTGGTGTCATGCTATCAATTATCATCATGAAGGAAATAAGGGTCAAATGGGTCTCAAACCTGGTCTTAAATTCATCATTATCATATGTCATGTCTCAAGGGTTTGTACACAAATTCCATTATGTCATTTTCCAACCATTTAGAGGTCAAATCGGAGGTCAGATTTATTTTCTACCAACTCAGCTAAAATTTTGCAGCGTACTAAGAAGTACCTCATTGCACTAATCTATCATCATTGCACCTTGAAAACGTGTCAAGGAATAATTCATTGTCTTCGACGCTTTAATTAAATAGATTTTCAAAGATTATGTCAAAGAACAAACTCTAACAATTTCCTTGAAGCGCACTACTGGAATTTGAAAATTGGCGATGCAAACTGGCACTGCAAATGGGCGCTGCAAACTGGCACTGTGAACTGGCTGAATAAGATTGTTCAAGATTGGATGTCTCCCTCTAAGTACAGCTTAGGTTCACAAAGCACCAGCATACATTTATACATACTTTTTTCAAACAAGTTATATTTCCCACTGATGATTATGTGTTGCGAACTGTCTGTTATAACCTTGCAACACCAATTATGTGTTGCAAACTGTCTGTTATAACCTTGCAACACCAATTGTGCACTGCAAATTGTCTTTTATAACCTTGCAACACCAATTGTGTGTTGCGAACTAGTGTTGGCGATGTGAACCATCTATTTTTACAGAGTTGTCTCTTTTGCTTGTCTGCATTTTCACTCAGACTTGATTGTTGTTCCTTTTATCACTCTTGCTTGCAATTTTCTCCACTCTATACCATTGTTGTGTATAAGTTTTTAGACAGGTGAACTTTGAGTATATTATCTCTACCATTCAATCCTAAAAAACCCTTGTTTTACTATATATTTCACATAGCATTGTCATAAGAGGTTACTAGAGGGTTTTAAGATAGAAATCATGGACACTCAGCAAAGCAATAAAATCCACAAGGGGAGAGAGATTGTGAGAACTGAATCATATGACATGAAACTCATCAACTCTGAACCATTTTTCAAGGAAGTCTTCCAGAGGGTGGGTTGCCTTATTTTTGTCAGAAAGTGCAAAGAGGGCATCCTAAAGTAGAAAAAAACAATTTAGATATGTTAGCTAAGATGGTTACTAGAAGGAGTACCAGAACTAGAATATGAATACAAAATGATCCTCCACATCAGCATCATTTTTGTCAAGGTTTATTGTTTTGCACGTAGTTACAACATTAAGTGATGGTTTTGGATTTTGAGTTAAATTTAACATCTTTTTATGTTTCTACAAGGTTACTTCAGGTTGAAATAAGCTTGCAACACCTTATGGAAGGTCTATCTTACTTTAGGTACAAGTTTTGAAAGGTTGGAATCTTTTTTCAATAAAACAGGATGCTACAGGAAATTTCGCAGTGCCTGGACTCTTTGGCTCTGTGAACTGGTAATTTGGGATAGTTTGTAGCAATTAGCATACAACAGAGTCATTTTTTTATCATAACTTTTGAATGTCAATCTAGGTTCTTTTGAAATTTTGTATGGAGAAGAACCATATTACCATTGACTTGCTGACAAAAATTCATCCCGACCCAATTCATATTTTGGGATAAAAGTCAAAATCATCACCTACAGGAAAGTTCGCAGCGCATGTTGTCAAAGGCGTTGCGAACTCTAACAGATTGACAAATATGAGCTATGGGAGGGATTTCAGCTGTCAGGGAAGGTTCAAATGGTTTCCTAGGAGTTAGTTGGACATGAGGGACATGTGTTCCATCTCCAGATCAAGCAGTATGACATGTTTCAAAATCCATTTATCACAATAGACAAAATCCCAAAAAATAGGAATTTGTTATGTTTTTGTTGGAATATTTTGTAGCAGACTCCTAAATGGAGGAGAATCCTATGTATCTCCTTGGTTTTGACCAACTTAGAGTAGAAATATATCATTCACTATATATGAACTGGATTTTGATAAGGAAAGGTTGGATTCATGATCCAAGAGAGGAGAGAGTTGGAGGAGCAGTTTAGCTTCTCATTTGTAATCCTGAGGGCCTGTTGTAATTAACATTTTTTCCATTAAAGATTCATGAGAATTGTTTATCAGCTTGTATTCTTTGTTTTCCATTTATTTTCATCCTCTTGCTTGACTATATTGCATGTTTTGAGGATCATAGTTTTAATTGATTGATGGATTCATGAACGACAGAGGATCTGTTGTAGCTTTCCCTTTAAATCATTGTTTATTGTTTAAGAAATTTTTAATATGTTTGCAGAAAGGATCTCTTTACAATGGGTGTTATTCCTTTTTTCATATTCTCTATTCTTGTACTCATCATTATATAGCCATTTTTTCTGGTATACAGTTTGATTTCCTTTGATCTGTAGGATTTTTTGACTCCATGCCCAATGGAATGCCTCTGCAGACAGTTTGTTTTCCTCTCCCTTTCTTACTTAGTATTGTTTATTCACTCAAGTATAAACCTATTTTAAATCATTTATATTCTGATGTGTACTAGGATTACACCTACAACAGTCTAGTTGTGACTTCTAGTGCTAACACAACTAACATGCAAATTTTTAACTTCACGTGCAACTTGTTAACTTCATGTTCAAGGGTTGACATCAATGAAAACCAATCTTTCAACAACATACAAAACCTTCCATGGGAATTAGTTGGCATTCAAAACATCCTTACCATGTCTAGTAGTGGGGCGATGTGTCAAATATCTTATAACTTCATCAAGTGATTAGTGTGCCTTTAGAACATCCTTATATCATTTGGGAGTAAAGCTCTATGGCATAAAATCGTATTGTGCATACACATGTTCACATTTACATTCATGAATACCCTTACATGTATATGCCATTTCATCTTTGTTGAAGCATTAGTTGATATTCAAATATCCTTATCTTGTTCAACAATGAGGCTTTACAATTTGCACATGCATTTAACATAGATCAAACAACTACAATAAACACCCAAGCCTTATTCACCATTAAACTTAGCCTAATTAACTTTCACAATTATACATTTAATACTTAAAAGGGGCAACTTAAGGTATTCATATCACTACAATATGCACTCCCTACTACTCATGCCATGACACCACCACACATAAAGGAGGAGCATACATATATCTCAAAATGGTATTTATGGTTGCGTCATCTCTTATTCCACATACCATAAAGACTTCTTACTTATTAGTATTCATGATTGCTTGATCTCTTATTCTAGGTAGAATGTATATTTCATGCAAATATATTATTGTATTGTATATAAAGTTTTATTAACATTAAATTTATTATAGAGAGAAATAAGGTGCACTTTATAGGTGGATAGAATAAATGTGTCATGCTAGTAAATTAAAATGGGAAAATTTTTAATTGAGGTTTTGCCTATAATGTAAAAATGAATTAAAAATAAAATATAAAAACATATTTTTTTAATTATCAACATATTAGTATATAGACATAAATAAGCTCACATAGATCAATCTTAATCCAAAACATTTTATTTTAAATTTTTGTAAATATTTCTAAATACTTAATAAATGTAGGATTATGATTCATCAATAATGATATTATAAAATGTTTCCTTAAGAAACAATAAATAGATGATGGTAGATGCAAATAGTAAATGAGCACTAATATATATTAATTATGAAATGTTGCCTTATAAAACAATGAATAGATGATGGTAGATGCAACCAATAAATGAGAAACGGCTTCCAATAACCTATAAATAGGCCTATTTATATAAGTGTGCATCATCTAATACAATCTCTACCCCTTTGTTTGTGCAAAGAATTTCATTGATTGGTATGTTTTCCCCATTTGCTTGTTCAATGTGTGTCTAGTTTTCTTATGTTTGGATTTTCAACTTCTAGTCTTTGTCCATTCCTCTGAGGTATTTGTCAACTCTTCGCTTATCAACACAGTATTTGTCATGAAGCCTTTATCATATGGTATCAAAGTGGTTCCTTACCTAAGGGAATTTGCACTTCTTTGGCAATTTTACGTTATTGATCAAATTGTTTATATCCACCTTCACATGCATTTCATGTCAAGGTGATCTCACTTTTATTTTTCTCTTTTCTCATGTTGGGTGCTTCAATCCCTTGGGTTTTGTGTCAAAATAATATACAAATATGTCTCATTTACTAATGACTAAGGACATGTGTTTCTTCCTTGGGGGTCATAAGGTCAAATCTAGAGGGGTAAAGTGGGAAAGATATGTACTAAGGAAAACAAATCGCTCTCACTAAGTTGTGACCTCAAATTCAATTATTATTATCATCATTATAACTAGTATGCATTTGTAGTTATGTAATCTGACAGTCATGATATGTTCTAGACATAAATTGATCAAATGATTAATATTATCCTTGATACTAACAGATATATTGATTTGTAGCTTAACACTTGATAGGTCCATGATCTCTATTTAAAGAGCATGGAAGGTCATTTGCTAAAGATCGATTGTGAGAAAACTCTTATGTACAACATTTTTTTTTCATTAATATATTTCCTCAAGTGGCCACGTTCACTGGGGCCATGGATTGTTTCCCTCTTTGAGGGTTTTGACCACGCAAAACATTGGTGTACTAATCTTTTGTCTAGTTGCGTGATAGGTTGCTTAAGTTGTTCAACCTATGTGGAAATAACATGTTTTTTAGAACAATTGGTGCATCTAATGAATGAATTGTTTAATTAATCAACAACCAATCACTCCCAGCTCCATTAACTAATGTCTCTTATATAAATGTGTTTGGGAATATATTGGATGAACACATTTTGGCAAGTATGGTCAAATCTATCCTCCATTTAATAATGTATTACATTCATTTGTGGAAGTTTTGTATATGACATTCCATTTATCGATGAAAGCATCATATATGACACTACATATTGGGAATACATTATATATAGGAGCATTACCTTGTATTAAAATTTTGAGTTGGAGGGCGGCAGGTAAGAGGGGGATTCTTTATGATCACGGAGGAAAAACGATAGCTACTTTTGAATAGAACTGGGGTCCTATGAGGCTGCCAACTAAGGTATGTATTCAACCTTGGCTCTAAGTTTCAATCTTCAAAGTTGTCCTTTGATGTTTTAGGACAACAAACATTTTAGTAACTTTTTGCACATAGTTTTTGTAGGTTAAGTGTTCTTTGAAGTTCCCTTGCAAGTGTTTTCGAACCGGTGGTTAGCACATGCAATAAATCTCTAAACAAATAACACTTCCTCTAGATCTTAACAAAACAACTAAGTTTATCTACACTCTACTCATGCATGAAATGAACATAGGTATTTTTGGTCCACATGACCTTGGATAAAAACCCCCAGGGGAAAACGAATTTGGAATGGAAGTATGTATAACTAGTGTCTAAAGCATGAGATACAACAAGAAATACAATATAATGGAACCTGTATACAAAGAAATCTCCTCTTGATACTTTCCAAAGGAACCAGGAAGAAGTGTGCCTCTTCCTCTTGTTTCCAAATCGATTGAAGTGAAGCGCCCTTGACCTTAGATTCTCTGAAGAAGAATCCCTTGCACACAAATGTGTTCTTGTGTGCTACCTCTCCACTGAAACAAATATATCTTACTTCCTCCAACTATAGCTCCTCCCTACTAAGTGTGCACCCTCCTCCTATGGTGTGCCCTTCTCCAAGCAAGTGTGATCACCACTAAATAATAGGGTCCCTAGCTCTCATAGCTCCTCCATGAATAGAAGCGCCAAATCTTCCCTCTTCCAATGCCTCCAACCTCATCCTCATGCTCCTCCTCAAGCTCTCTAAGTGAACATAAGATTGAATGAGCCTCCTTAGGCCTCTTGCACCCTTCTTGAGAAAATCATAAGGAAACCTAAAAGTGAATGTCTAGGATCATCCCAATCCATTCCTAATCAATGGTTGATATCATCCCACAATAATATCGACTCAAAACCCACTTTGGTTTAAGTTCCCTTAGTTTAATTTATGTCCCTCAATTCACCCACAAAGTGAATTAATAGTCACTTTAGGCTAAAATGACTGAATTTCACTTTTGACTTAAATCTCCTAAGTCAAAGTGAAATTAGACATAAAGTAAAAAGTACAAGAATACCAACATCTCCCTCTTGTGGTTAGAGGCTCCAAGCCACAAGGGAACCACTTCCTGAGGTACACCAAAACTCAACACTCCCTCTTACTGAGGAAAGTATTTCTCACCAATCAATCTCATCCCAGCTATGGACTTCCTTGCCTACTAGCAAGGCCTAGGTGAGTGTGGATGTACCCTATGTCTCTGATATGCCTGACCTGTCCTAACATTGATCTGGTTAACCTACCCTAACACTGATCTGTCGACCGACCCTGATATCTAGATGAAATTCCATCTCCACCTCCCTGAGATCACCTAGATCTTGGCATCTCACTAAAGATCTTGTTGGATTACTGAGAGCGGGGGTGAATCAGTAATAGAGCAATTTAATCTTTTTTAACCATATAATACAAGTGTTATATCAATGAATCATTATCATCCAATAACTGCAGAGTAAATAAGCAATGAACAAATGAACAAACATACACATACGGAGTACACCAGTGTTTTACGTGGAAACCCAAATCAGGAGAAAACCACGAAATGTTTTTTCTTATATGTCTTGAAGAATTACATTCATTGGAAGCACTAACTTCCTTTGTTTTCCAATTGCAACTAGAAGGAGGCTCCAACCCCCTAGTTTCTAAGGCTACAACCTGAGGGAAGCTCCAACTCCCCAATTCTCAAGCTACAACCAGAAGGAGGCTAAAACCCCCTTTATTCTCCAACTACAACCACATGTCCTTGCCCTGTCCTGCCACCCTGAAGTAGAAGTAGAATGATGGAACCACTGAACCTGTCACTGTGAGATATATCATTGTAAACATGTACCAATAAATCTGAACCATGCATCAACTTGTACCTCAACCTGTACCATAAACAAGTGCATCAACCAAACACCAACCTGTACCAAATAACCTGTAATCAACCTGTACCATAAACAAGTGTATCCAACCATGTACCAAGTATGTACCAATCATGTGTCAACTACTCATCAACTATGACTCATCAATATGTACCAACATCATCAACTATACACC
>ML802042.1:117648-130646 GCA_009831015.1 Picea engelmannii
TTGTCTCAACCATGTACTCAACATGTACCTCAACCAAAAGCCCTCATCAATTTCATCATCCAAATATGATTTGTAGCTCTGTAATAGACCTGGTGTATATGATCACATTCCTGCAAACCTTCCTTAACTTCAAAAACAAGAGAGTAGCATTTTTATCAAACTTTTCTTTAGTCTAACATAGCTAGTTTTGGATTAGTCAACAACCCTAACTTGAAGTAATCATAACTTTGTACCTGTAATGTATAAAGATCTGAAACTGATACACAATGTTCTTCAGTGTGTTTTATGCAATTCCTCCAGATGCCACTACTTGGAACCTCTCAGAAAAGGAGTTATAGAAAAAATGGCATACCTTGTTGAATTCTGGCTTATTCTAGAGAGCGACCTTGTAGAGCGTGCCCCGCACGAAATATTTGTTGAATTGATCTGAAACTTAGAAAGCACCATCAAAAGAATTTATCCTTCCTTGCATTTCGGCCTTCTTTTCTTCACCTTCCCTTAGAATTTCGGCTTAGATATCCTTGGTTACCTCAGACACCTATAGATATTCAATATCCTCAAGTGTCATTAAAATGAGAGAGCCTTACCTATTATTTATACTCTCCAAGTAGCTTCCTTAAAAACATCTTCTAGGTCACTTGGCCCCACTTTCCTTATTTTAGGGTTAACCCACTTCTGATTTCTCCATTAAATTTATTATTGAAATAATTTATTTTGTATTCACTTTGAATTATAATACACTCATTACTTCACTTTATTATTTACCTTTTAAAAAATCTTAAACCACTTTGACTACTTTGACCTTTTGGGGCTTTTAGATGACATATGAGGGTCCTCAAACTTCGTAAGGTCATAACTCTCAAACCATGAAGAGTTATGTGACGTTCCACATACCACCAAAAATGGAATGACATGTATTATCCATATAGAATAGTATTATTTGAAAATATATCATAACTCATACCGTTATCCATCAAACAAACTTGGTTCCATTACCCAAACCTGGGATCTCTAACTTCTCATGGCCATAACTCTCTAACCATGAGGAGTTATGTGACGTACCACATACCACCAGAAATGGAATGACAAGCACTGTCCATCTAGGATAGTTTACCTGACAAAATCATTGTCCTTCATCTCATTATTCCACAATTAAGCATGAGTTCTCTTACTCCGCAAAGCGTCTTTCCGTGAGGGCTTTCACCATAAGGGGACCACTTTGGAGTTCATCTATATTTACTTCTTATCAACCATGATAAGACAATAATGAGTCATCTTTACATCAAACAATATTGGTTCCATTACCCAAACCTTCGTGTTGTGGGGCTTTCTTCAAGGGTTGACATCAATGACAACCAACCTTAATCAACAATCTCTCCCTTTGGCATTGATGGAAACACTCTGATGCAATATTGAAATCATATCACTCATGCTCCCCCTGGAAACATGTCTCTGTCCTCTGTGTCTGAAAAATTTTCCTCTGTCCTCTGCATCTGATAAATCTTCTGCCCCTGGAACCATGCCTCTGTCCTCTACATTTGATAAATCTCTCCCCATTTGTCATCAATGGAAAAGGTATCTTTCCATATGGGGTTTCTCCCCCTGACTGAAATTTCCTCTTATGGTGCTTCATCTTGTACATCTAAGACATATAAGATAAGCATTCAAAAAGAATTCATTTTGGAGTAGAAATAAATCCAAGTCTTTGGCAAAGATATTCAAAGGCTTCCCGTGGAAGTGGTTTTGTAAAGATGTCTGCCACTTGTTCTTTTGTGCCCACATACTCAACTCTGATGTTCTTTTCTGCAACCTTTTCCCGTAGAAAGTGATACTTGATTAGAATGTGCTTCATCTTGAAGTGCATCACCGGGTTTTTTTGAGATACAGATGGCACTTGTATTATCACAATATATTGGAATGGGCTCATCATAATCAACCTGTATATCTGTCAAAATTTGTTTCATCCAAAGAACCTGTGTACAACATGTTGATGCTGCAATATACTATGCATCGGTTGTAGATAGAGATACTGATGATTGTTTCTTACTTAGCCATGATACCAAACACTCACCTAAGTAGAATGTTTCTCCACTGGTGCTTCGTCGGTCATCAATACAACCTGCCCAATCTACATCTGTGTAGGCAATAAGTGATAGATCTTTTCCTTTTTGGTACCATAATGCAAACTCTTATGTTCCTTTGAGATATATGAAAATCCCCTTTACTACTAATACATATGATTCATTTGGTGCTGCTTGAAATCGTGTCACTTGTCCAATTGCTTGCATTACATCTGGTCTGGATGCTATCACATATAGTAGGTTGTCAATCATTAACCTGTATTGTCTCTTATCTATAGACTTTGAATCATCATATTTTCTCAACTTACAACTGGATTGCATGGGAGTGATAATTGGTTTGAAATCTTTCATTTTGAACCTCTTTAGCATTTATCCGATATACTTGGTTTGAGAAATAAAAAATCCTTGGTTGCTTTGACTTATCTGAAGTCCCAGAAAGAAGGATAGTTCTCCAAGTAACAACATTTCAAATTCATTATGCATGTCTTTTGCAAAGTTCTGGCTTAACCTATCATCATCACTACCAAAAATAATATCATCAACATAAACTTCAATTAATAAAATATTACCTTGACTTACCTTGATGTAGAGATTGTTGTCTGCACTTCCTTTTTTGAACCCTGCCTGCTACAGATACTTATCCAGTCTGGAGTACCATGCTCTAGGAGCCTGTTTTAGACTATACAAGGCCTTCTTTAATTTACATACATATTTTGTGTTCTCTGACAACCGAAATCCTTCTGGTTGTTCAATGTAGACTTCTTCTTCAAGTTCCCCATTCAGAAAAGCCGATTCTACGTCCATCTTGTTAGCGATAATTCTTGTCATGGGCTTGAGAGCATTCGGGTCTGCAAGTTGCACGAAATGCTCAAGCGCAACACGGGAGAATCCCTGTTTTTCCAAGTAGCTGGTCAATTGAGCGGGCAAAGTGTCGTCGGCAGCATCCAAGGTCTATTTTGCGAAGCAGATCAACGGTCGATGGGTAATTGCACTCATCCGAGTCACACCAAGTATAGCGCAGAAGTTTTCAAAGAGGTGAATGGTCAGAAGTCTCCGTGGAGAACTCACGAAGTAACGAGGGTCGTTGATCGCGATCCATTGATGCGTGGGTTCATTTCTTGAACTCGGGTTTCGTGAGTTCGGAGGGCGGACCATATCCTTTGGTTGCGCAAGATCGCGAGTCGCGAGAATTGTGGAAAGGAAACTCGGTATTTCGCGGAGGGAGAGTGCCAAGGTTCGACGCTCCAGCTCGCGAGGTCGTGAGTAGCGAGAGGCACTAGCACTTAAGCCTTAGTCGACAGTTACGTGTGGAGAGCACCAACAGTAAAAGGAGCTATACAGTATTGCCGAGAAGATCTCAGTCGTCCATCTAGAGGGACACATGGTGCGCGATTAGGCTCCTCGCCTTTTTGCCCATCGCGACTTTGAAGCATAAGGACTAGCTCCTCCCAGCCGCGAGACACGAAGTGTCGAAGGTGTCCAGGGCCCAGGCCCACAGTATTGCCGAGAAAATATCATCCGTCCATTTGAAGCAGACACCTGGCGTGCGATTAAGCTCCCCGCCTTTTCGCCCATCGCGGTTTCGAAGCGCAAATAACAACTCCATCATATCCCGATACGCGAAGTAGCGAGAGCATTCGGGACCTGGGGCCCACAGCAACATCGGGTGAGTTTAGGACCGTCAGATTTAAAGGATGCATGGCACCAGATTGAGTCGTCTCGGCATATCGCTCATCGTGATTTCAATCAGCAAGGATCAGCCCCTTCATATTCGCAAATGCTGAAAAGCGCCATGGGAATAGGCACGTGGTTATAGTCCGTGGTCACTTGGAGAAAGAGAGAAGTTGCGTAAAGAAGGCCGAAGTGCCAAGTTCAGTTACAGAAAGGATCGTCGTGGCCCCCAAGCGCCATCGGATCCGATCTTCATACTGTTTCTCGCCTGGAGTAAATGACGACAAGAGCGGGTGGTTGAAACCTCCTTTCAGTCATTAAGTAAGGGGAATGGAGGGTCTGGCAATCCATCTGCCCAAGGAAGTACTGTGTATCGATTTTCTCAAAGGAGCCATGTTGAAGTCTTCAGCTCAATCGAGAAGTCTACACACGCTATATGAACACTTATTAGCACAGCTACCCTCCTTACAGGAGCCATACTTAGTTAAGGTGGCATTTAAAGAAAGATATCAGTATGAGTTTGATTGAAGGGACACCCAATTTTGGGTGACTGAGGCACGCCTCAGTGGGGAGAATTTTCCTGAGTATATAAACTCAGTCTTTGTATTTTGTAAGTATCGATGGTTGAGCAGAGCTCCCTACTGTAATGTTTTAACAGCTATTCTAGCTTTCAGCTTATGCATCTGTATATGAGATTTCTTGTTTTATGACAGACAATTCTTCTTACTCCATCTAATTTTCGTCTCATGCTAACAGAGTTCGTGATTGACTAAGTCACGTGAGTTATTGTGGTTATGTTATGATAAAAGATTTATTGTTGCATTGCTGCATTCTCTGGCTTTGCGTTTGAATGTAAGATGATATCGCATTTGGATGTCTTCTTCCTCAGTCTGTTAGAAACCTGTTGTTTATAACAGACCTCCACTTTTCTCTTATACAAGTCTTCCGCCTGTTCACCCTTTACTACAGCTCATTGTCTGAAGTTTACGCAAGACCTCACTTGCTCATGCATACCTGGCCTAGTTTTAGAGTTGGAACGTTATTGTTGAGTTTCCCTCCATTCGATCACCCATCTATGAACAACCGTGACATAAAACTCATGGGCGTCAGGCTCTGCTCCTGCTAGCAATCCAGGAGTGACTTCCGTCTCCAACACATCTGATATACTTTAACATTTTTGGAGCATGCATAAGCTAAAAGTAAACGGATTGCTTCCATTCTGGCAACTGGGGAAAATGTCTCTTCAAAGTCGATTCATTCAATCTGTGCATATCATTTACATACCAATCTAGCTTTGTTCCTTGTAACATGTCCATCTTCATTCAATTTATTCCTGAAAACCCATTTTGTGCCGATCACATTCTTATTCTTTGTTCTTGGAACCAATTCCCAAGTGTCATTTTTCTCTATTTGATCCAATTCTTCATCCATGGCCTTATTCTAAAATTCATCCTTGCTAGCTTCTTCAAAACAGTTTAGTTCAATTGTAGATAAGAGTGCTAGGTGTGTTTGTTCTGGTGAACGGATTTTTCTTCTAGTCTCAACTCCTGCATCTTTGTTTCCAATAATCTGATCTAAAGGATGATTCTTTTGTACTCGTTTTCTAGGTGTCTTTGGAGATACTTTCTGAACTTGCTCTTCTTCTTCTGTCGGATTCTCTTCGTCTTCTACTTCATCTTCATCTTCATCTTCTACTTATTTTTCATCTTTTTCTTTGAAAAGTTGTTCCATTGATTTGTTTTCTTCTTCCTTTGATTCTGGTCTACTTGTTTCATCAATTGTTATGTTGATTCTTTCCAAAACTTTGTTCAATCTTAGATTGTAACACTTGAATTTTTTCCTTGTACTTGAGTAACCAACAAGTATTCATTTGTTCACATGAGAGTCAAACTTTCCCATTCTGCCATCTTCTCTTTTGATGTAGCATTTGCTTCCAAAAACTCTGAAGTGCTTCACATTTGTTGGTCTTCCTTTCCATAGCTCGTAAGGAGTTTTATCAGTGTTGTTTCTAAGCATTACTCTGTTTTGAATGTGAATTGTTGTATGCACTGCCTATGTCCAAAATATATCTGTCAATTTGGAATCCAGTAACATTGTTCGAGCCATTTCTTGTATTGTCATGTTCTTTCTTTCAACAACTCCATTATGTTGAGGTGTCCTAGCAATGGAGAATTGTTTTTTTATTCCATGACTGCTACAGTAGTCCATAAATTCCTTTGAAGTGAACTCTCCTCCATTATCAGATCTCAAACATTTGATCCTTGAATCCACCTCATTTTCAACCATTTTCTTGTAGATCTTGAAGTTTTCAAAAGCTTCTGACTTGTTCTTAAGAAAGCAAACTGCAATCATTCTTGTATAATCATCAACTAATAACATAAAGTATTTTTCACCTTTTAAGCCCTTTGTTGTAGTTGGTCCAACTACTTCAGTGTGCACAATTTCCAGTGGTCTTGTTGTTGAATATTCCTTTGATTTGAACATGGTCTTTGTTTTCTTTCCTTGTTGACAATGCTTGCATAAAGTGTTGGTTGGTTTCGTGATCTAGGGCATTACTCTGACTACTTCTCTTTTGCTGACTTTGACAAGGTTATCAAAATGCATGCGACCCATTCTTCTATGCCATAGCCAAATTTCATCTTCCTTTCCTAGACAACACTTTTCATTTCCAATTTCACTTAACACATATATGTTGTTTGAAGTTCTTGCAGTTGTACCGACCAATTTCCTTGAACCTTATTTTCTTATCTCACACTTTTCTGAATCAAAAGTAAGTTTATGACCTTGGTCACACATTTGACTCACACTTAGAAGATTATGTTTCATATATTCTACCAGTAGAACATTTTGTGCCTTTTCATTCTTGTTCTCAATTCGAACTGTGCCTTCTCCAATGATTTTGGATGAATTATCATTTCTGAAGGAGACTAATCCATTTTTTTATTTTCATAATATAAGAAATTTGTCTTCATCACCTGTCATGTGTTTTGAACATCCATTGTCAGCATACCAACCATGTTTCTTCTATTTATCTTATAGAGCGATTGTGCATTCTTCATTGTTATACTGATCTTGTTTTCTTATCCAAGTCGTTTTCTGAGGTTCTTGTCTGTGACTATTGTTATTTTGTTGAGGTTCTTTAGGAGGGACTGTCATTCTGCAATCATTGGCCATGTGTCCAAAATTGTTACATTTGTAACATTCCACTTCAGTGCTCAAAGATTCAAACCTGTTGTAACTTCTTCTTTGTGTGTCACTAGGTCTCCTTGAATAATCCCTTTGTGTATAACTCTCAAAGTTGTTATTGTTCATGTTGTTAGGTTTGCAATTCACATCTTTATGTCCAAAATTATTACATGCATAACATAAACCAAAAAATATAGTTTGATACCTTGGAGTTGAAGATCTTTTGAAAAAAGGTGCTCTTATGAATACTTCTTCTTCTTGAGGCCTATATGTCTGTTGTTGATTCTGAAATCTGAATCTTCTTGGTGGAGGAGTGTCCCCGTAATCTTCCTTGTATATCTTCTTATCCTCTTTGATTGTTTCTGCATAGCTCTTTGGATTTGTTTCTTGCTCTGTTGTTTTGGAGCTTGATCCATTTTCTGTCTGATTGTATCCAAGACCAGACTTGTCAAGATGAGATTTTTGACTGTTGATAATGTCATCCAGAACTTTTGAGCTATTCTGGATATTTTTCTTTTGAATATCATTTCTTAGTGTGAAAACCTCTGCTTCCATGTTTCCAATGATCTTGTCATTTTTTTCTAGTTGTTCTTTGAGTGCTTCTTCAATTATTTTATCTTATTCTATTTGAACCTTCAATTTTGTGATCATTTGTTCTAGTTCTCGAGTGTCATTTTTATTGTCTAGTTTTGCTTATAGTTTCTTGTTTTTCTTCTTTTCTCTTATGATAACTTCTATGGCACACATTAATTCTTCTCGATAGTCAACTTCTGCCTCTTCAATTTCTTCTTTGACTTCTTCACATTCTTCTTCAGCTTCTTCATATTCTTGTTCGGAGTCTTCTTTGTCAGAGTCTTTTACTGCCATGAATAGAAATCTTCATGTCTCATTGGCACTGACTTCATCTTCATCTGATGATGAGATGTCTTCTTTGGTGTATAAGTTTTTCTTGAAAACTTTCTTTGTAGTTCTTTTGCCTTTATATGTGTGTTTTCCTTTTGAGTAACCTTCATCATTTATCTTTTTCTTATGAGGACATTTGTTATCAAAATGACCAATACCATCATAATTAAAACAAATTAAAGGGAGCTTACCTCTATACCTACTGTTGGTTCCCTTGTTCAGTCTTATGACGAAGTTGGCCACTTCTTCATCATCTTCTGAGGCGTCACTGTTGTTGTTATATTCTTTTTGTTCCTTTTTCTTTTTCTTTGATCTTTTGGATGCCTTGAAGGCTACTTCTTTTACATATGGATTTTCCTACTCAGTTCTCATTTCATATGCTGTGAAGATTCCATACAGTTCGTCCATGCTTATTGAATCCAGATCTAATATTTCTTCTAGTGCTGATATCTTAGGGTTGAATCTCATAGGAAGATATCTTAGTATCTTTTGAACAATTACAGATTCTTCAATTTCTTCCCCCAATCCTATGATTGCATTCACTGTTTCATCGACTCGTAAGAAGTAGGCTGTGATATATTCATTTTCCTTCATTTTTAGTTGTTCGAACTGACCTCTATAAGTCTGAAGCTTTGATACTTTGACTTTTGTATCTCCTTCATAAATATTTTGAAGCTTGTCCCAAATATCTTTAACGGATTTACAGTGTGCAACTTTGGTGAATACCATATCACCAAGACCATTCAAAACTGCATTTATGGCTTTGGAATTATTCTCACCGAGTTTTACTGCTTTGTCATTTGTTGGTGGAATTGTTGGTGATGTGTATCCATCTACAATTGATTGCCAAACTTGAAATCCCTGTGCCTGTATATATGTCCTCATCCTTATGCTCCAAAAAAAATACTTTTGTACATCAAACTGTGGTATCCCATTTTTATATGAGTTGGTACTCTCCATGATCTACCTTTCAGTGGTTAAACTAATTTCTGAAGGAACCTGCTCTGATACCAATTGTTGGATTACTGAGAGGGGGGGTGAATCAGTAATAGAGAAATTTAATCATTTTTAAACATATAATCCAAGTGTTATATCAATGGAGCATTATCATCCAATAACTGCATAGTAAATAAGAAATGAACAAATGAACAAATATGCACATACACAGTACATCGGTGTTTTACGTGGAAACCCAAATCGGGAGAAAACCACGGAATGTTTTTTCTTTTGTCTTGAAGAATTACATTCATTGGAAGCACCAACTTCTTTTGTTTTCCAACTGCAACTGGAAGGAGGCTCCAACCCGCTAGTTTATCAGGCTACAACCTGAGGGAAGCTCCAACTCCTCAATTATGTGGCTACAACCAGAAGGAGGCTACAACCCCCTATGTTCTCTGGATACAATCGGAAGGTGGCTACAACCACATGTCCTTGCCCTATCCTGCCACCCTGAAGTAGAAGTAGAATGATGGAACCATTGTCAACCTGTCACTGTGAGATATACCATTGTAAACCTGTACCAATAAATCTGAACCATGCATCAACATGTACCTCAACCTGTAATCAACATGTACCATAAACAAGTGCATCAACCATGCACCAACTTGTACCAAATAACTTGTAATCAACATGTACCATAAACAAGTGCATCCAACCATGTACCAAGTATGTACCAATCATGTGTCAACTACTCATCAACTATGACTCATCAATATGTACCAACATCATCAACTATACACTTCATGTATGTGTCAACTCATCAACTACTTGTCTCAACCATGTACTCAACATGTACCTCAACCAAAATCCCTCATCAATTTCATCGTCCAAATCTGATTGGTATCTCTGTAATAGACCTGGTGTATATGATCACATTCCTGCAAACCTTCCTTAACTTCAACAACAAGAGAGTAGCAATTTCATCAAACTTTTATTTAGTCTCACATGCCTAGTTTTGGATTAGTCAACAACCCTAACTTGAAGTAATCATAACTTTGCACCTGTAATGTATAAAGATCTGAAACTAATACACAATGTTCTTCAGTGTGTTTTATGCAATTCCTCCGGGTGTCACTACTTGGAACCTCTCGGAAAAGGAGTTATAGAAAAAATGGCATACCTCGTTGAATTGATCTGAAACTTAGAAAGCACCATCAAAAGAATTTATCCTTCCTTGCATTTCGACCTTCTTTTCTTCACCTTCCCTTAGAATTTCGACTTAGATATCCTTGGTTACCTCAGACACCTATAGATATTCAATATGCTCAAGTGTGATTAAAATGAGAGAGCCTTGCCTCTTATTTATACTCTCCAAGTAGCTTCCTTAAAAACATCTTCTAGGTCACTTGGCCCCACTTTCCTTATTTTAGGGTTAACCCACTTATGATTTCTCCATTAAATTTATTATTGAAATAATTTATTTTGTATTCACTTTGAATTATAATACACTCATTACTTCACTTTATTATTTACCTTTTAAAATATATTAAACCACTTTCACTACTTTGACCTTTTGGGGATTCTAGATGACATATAAGGGTCCTCCAACTTCGTAAGGCCATAACTCTCAAACCATGAGGAGTTATGTGACGTTCAACATACCACCAGAAATGGAATGACATGTATTATCCATATAGAATAATATTATTTGAAAATATATCATAACTCATATCGTTATCCATCAAACAAACTTGGGTCCATTACCCAAACCTGGGGTCTCCAACTTCGCATGGTCATAACTCTCTAACCGTGAGGAGTTATGTGACGTTTCACATACCACCAGAAATGCAATGACAAGAACTATCCATCTAGGATAGTTTACCTGACAAACTCATTGTCCTTCATCTCATTATTCCACAATTAAGCATGGGTTCTCTTACTCCGCAAAGTGTCTTCCCGTGAGGGCTTTCACCATAAGGGGACCACTTTGGAGTTCATCCATCTTTAATTCTTATCAACCATGACAAGAAAATAATGAGTCATCTTTACATCAAACAATATTGGGTCCATTACCCAAACCTTTGTGTTGCAGGGCTTTCTTCAAGGGTTGACATCAATGACAACCAACCTTAATCAACATATCTCTCTCTCGACATCTCACCAAAGGTCTCTAAGTCTTGGCATATCACCAAGATATCTCCTTGGTCTCTCACCAAGATCCTATACTCATGGCATGCAATATGAGTCGCATATCTTGGTATTTCACCAAGAGTCTCTAGGTCTTGGCATCTCACCAAGATCCTCAACCTTGGTCTCTCACCAAGGATTTCTACCTCCTGGCATATTGCCAATGGTCACTACTCTTAGCATCTCACCAAGATTCTCTCTCCTAGAATCTCACCAAGAGTCTCTCCCTCTTGGAATCTCCCCAAGAGTATTTGGATCTCAGCATCTCTTCAAGATCCTCAACTTGGCCTCTCACCAAGTGACTTCCACCTTAAGTGGATCCTGAAGCTTATATGCTCATCTTCATAGCCAAGTGAGGCTCAAGTCTTTGTGGTTCCTTGCTCCTCCTCATCATCAATCTTTGATGCTCTGAATCCCCTGCACTAACCCTCTGTCTCAGAAATTCTAAAACTGAAGTTGTCCCGGGTGGACCAGTCAACCCTAAAGATGGTGTCCTCAAAAACTAAGTCTGAGCTCCCTCTAAATCAATAGTTTGATTTAGTACATCCTCCTCAACTCTGTCTCCCCACCTGACATTGGATGGTGTATCAGCTGACAAATAACTAACGAATGCACACTCCCTTGCAAATTGTGCATCGAACTCATACTCCTTAGTTTTCATTGCCATACCACCTTGATGCCTCTTCTTCTTCCTCTTGGTACATTGTCCAACATAGTGCCCCATCTCACCACAAGCAAATCATATCACTTTGCTTATGTCCTTCTTCTACCCACTTCCACTCTCATGTGGTTGGGTCCCTCCCTTGGGACCATGTCTCGCACCCTTGTCGATGTTCTTCTTTCCCTTTGTCCAAAGAGAACTATCATCATCCCCCTTAGGCGTATGTTTATGTCCTAAAGACCCAAAGCTGCACCTCAAATCCTCCCATACGAAATCAACCCAAAGTCTCTCCCAAGTAGGCATGAACTCTCAAGCAACGATACCTCGTACAAATGAACCCCAAGGTTTGGAAAAGTTGTTCAAAGTTTTCCTCACCAAAAATTCTAGATCCACTATCTCTCTGACCGCTGCTAACTCATCTTTGATCTAAGCGAATCTACCTAGGTGATGTGACTGTCTCAAAATCGATCATCTGAATGCTCCTGAGCTTATCCTGTAGAAACATCTTATGGATCTGGTTTGGAATATAGTAAATCTTGGACAAGGATGCCCATATATCATATGTATAGTCTTTACCAGTCAGATGGGGAATGATGTGGTCCCTCACCGCATCACAAATAGTCATCTTCGCCTCGATGTTATTCTTCCTTAAATATGCATCCAACAATGGTGATGGAGCAAGTGAAAGAGGAATCACCACGGGAGCTTGAACTTTATCACATAGTTCAAGGTCCTCCAAGATGAAAGTGATCCTGGTATTCCAAGGGGACCAGTTGTTATCTATGTCTAGCCTATCCTTTTCCCACATCTAGGACACTAACATGGTTGTCCACTAAAATTGGCATTGAAGCTCACACTGATGCGAAAAATGCAAAAGAACTCAACCTCATCACTTGACACACAAGAAGAAGTAAGGTTGTCCAAACGTGTCCACAAAACAATCCTCCATTTGTCCAACAAATATGCTCACAAGCTATCCACTAACTCTGCCAACAAGTTGTCCAAAATCTGCCAACAAGCTGCCACAAAACTTCCCACAAGATGCTCTATAAATCAGCAAAACTTCGCCAACAAGGCTCTAATACCATGAAGAGAAATGAGGTCCTATGAGGCTTCCAACTAAGGTTTTTCTTTGACCTTGATATTGGCTCTAAGTTTCAATCTTCAAAATTGTCCCTTGTTGTTTTAAGAAAGCAACAGTTTAGTAACTTTTTGCCCATAGTTTTTGTAGGTTAAGTGTTCTTTGAGGTTCCCTTGCAAGTGTTTTCGAACCATTGGTTAGCACATGAAATAAATCTCAAAACAAGTAACACTTCCACTAGATCTTAACAACACAACTAAGTTGATCTACACTCTAAGCATGCATGAAA
>ML802042.1:131522-148529 GCA_009831015.1 Picea engelmannii
AATCCTTGCTAGAAGGAAGAAAATAGTCACCATGTATTAAATTAGTTGCTATGTTTTTTTGTGTCATTAAGCTTTTAGGTGTGTTTGACAAACATGCTACTTGTAGGAAAACTTGGAATGTTTTTTATATAGTCTTTTGTAAATATTTTTCTGTAGCATCGTTGAATTTCTTAGATTCGACAATGAAACTCTGAAACAATCTCGTGTATATCGTTGTTATCCTAGCTACAACCTTTTGATATTATATAATATTTTTTGTTTCATTATATATATATATATATATATATATATATATATATATATATATATATATATATATGAGTTGGAACCTAAGTATAAATATATGAAACCTGGAAGTGAACTTGTGCCAAACCAAATGAATGACATTGTATATATGTATGTATCAAGTTATGTTTAGGCTTGATATTATGCACATGGAACCTGGAGATGAGATCATGTCATAAAAAGTGAATGATCATTGAGATTAATCTTTTACCCAAGAATTACAGGGGCAGAACACTCAAAGTGCAAAGACGACAACAAAAAAATATTTTAATATACTTTGCCTTGTTTTTCCATTACATAAACCATTGAGGATATCATTGTTGTGGATGAGAATATTTTTGGGAAAATTTTCATTTAATATAACACTAACGTAGTGGTTCATTCACTCGATTAATGAGAATCTTGTGCATTGGGTAGAGTGTGAAAAACCCAGAGCGGAGCCTATTTAATTAAGCATAGGTTTGTTTTGCTTATAGTAGAGTGTCGACGGATCCAAATGGCCTGTCAAGAAGGTAAGGGATAACACCCGATGGCAGGTACCAATTAGACCTACGCTCATTTGGTGTAGTGTTTCCGACCAGTATGTGGGCTTGGTTGCCACTCAAAAGATTTTCTAATTATGAATCTGTGAACAGAATGTTCTCAGATGAATTAAAATATGAAGCTAAAATTACTAATTGTTGTCTATTGCTAGTCTAAATGCAATTATGATTTATTCTTACCTATCCTGATCAAGATCGGACTAATAAAATGACCATAGTGAAAGATGGTACCATTAGAATAAAAAATAACTCATGTATGTTAATGATAGGTGACAACAACATTGCTACAGATACATTAACAACTAGTTGTAAATTTGCATTCATGACATTATTTCTATACCAATAAGGAAACATATGACAGCATGAGTATTTGGAACAAAGTGAAGAAATAGTTCATACAACAGAATTCTGTATTACTCAAGTAAAACACAAATGCACAAATAAAAATATCATGTACATCCACCAAACTCATAAATTCCTAGAATGCCTCTTGCTCTTTATTCATTCAGAAGTAATAGTATTGTCTCTCATTCACAAAGGGAAAAAGTCATCTTCTCATCGTAGCACTCTCTTTTATAAAATAAAAGAGGTTCACATTCTATAATTATCTTCCTATCAAATGAAAGTTACTCTATTTTGTTTCATATTATACACTGGGACTTTAAAATTTTTATATGATCAAAACAAAGAGAGTCTATTAAAAAATACAATGATTAAGAAGTCTTCATTAGTTGCATGTTATCTATGTACTCCTTCCACAAATCATAGTCTTTCAGGATTACATCCACTGTGCTCATTTGCATCTTTTCCATATCTATCTCATTGTCATAGATTTGGGTTGTTACCTCCATGTTTAGACTCTGCTTTGTCTTGTGAACAAATTTATTTGCTATCGTGGTCAGCTTGATTGGATTTATGAGTTGTTCTTTCAGGAATTCTTTATTTACCTCAACATTTTTTTCAATAATTTGTCTATTGCCATCTCATATGGTTTCTACATCTCCTATTCCTAACTCTGCAAGGGTTGCTTCTTCTAAATCTACCATCACATCCATTTCAAACTCTTCAAGTAATTTATCATAGGCCTTCCATAGTCTTTTGCATGCCTTGTTGACTACTTCTTGAGTGCTTTTAATATCCTTCATGATGGGTTTATAGGTGTCAGAGAGGACCTAGTCCTTGATTTTATGTTTATCCGTATAAACTGATAGGGTATTAGGTGGATTATTATACACATCTTTCCAGTCTATAATTTTGTAAAAGGCATTTTGAGCCTTTTGGTATTTGTTCCTTGTGTCTTCCAACTGATTATTCAGCTTGATTCGGTCTTCTCTATTCTCTTGAATTTCATTCAATATACAAAATCATTCCTTTTGTACACTCCTAAGTTCTTCATTGGAAACCTTGGCTTCTTCTTTAATAGTTCCCAAGATGAGGGCTCCTTGTTGGTTTTCTTCTAAGGCCTTCTCAAGGAGTTGATTATCTTGCTCCAATTTTCGGACTTTGTCTTCCATATTTTCATTGCAGATGCTTAGTTCAAAGCATTCTACTTGTAATATTGTCATTTCTTGTGCATATTTCATCCTGAGATGTTCTATTAAATCTGAGTGGGTAAGCATTAGAGCTTACAATTCTTCCGAGTGTAACTTCTGATTGATACTATCCCTTTTCTCAAACTCAACATTCAATTTGTCCTTTTGAAGTTGTAATTCCTTTTTCATTTATTCTTTGTGTAGTTTCTCTGTTGTGTTAGCCTCTTATTTTAATTCAGCATATAGGTCATATTTTATTGTGTTGAGAGCTACTTCAAGCTCAACTACCCTGGTCCTGGATATATCAAATGCCTCACCTAATTCATATACTAACATTGCATTTGCACCTGCAAATTCATTTAGGGATGAATCAGTCTGTATTGCATTTTCCTTAGGGTCTGGGACTTCCTTCCATCTAATGTTTCTCTCAGAAGACTCTTGTTTGAGGGTAGATTCTACCCTTTTTCGTTTACTTGATCTTCTTTTAATTTCCCTTGTCTTATTACTGTAATAATATTCACCAACAGATACTACAACATCAACCAGTTCTAGTACATGAAATATATAAGTGAAGTTCCCTGAGATGGCCATTGAGTGTAGTCTTCAATAGGGATAGTAACTATACATGCACCGGGAATTGCTACAAATCTATTTAACTCATCTTGTTTCTTCTTATTTTTATGTTATTCTTCTTCCTCTACTTTATTGTTTAACTCAATTGTCTTGTGTTTTTCCTCCTCTTCCTTCTTTATGTTCTCTTCATCTTCAATAGCTAGTCTTTATTTTTCTTCATCCTCCCTTTTCTTTCTTTCTAGCTATACATCTTGTTTTGATTTGGCATCCTTTTCAAGATTCTTTTTTCTTATGCATGTAGCATCAGACAGGTATTTTTGCATATGTTTGGTGTCTAGCAAGCATAAGTTGTCCAAAGCCTTCTATCTTGGTAACTTTACTTTAGTTAAAGGAATTGTTAAAGTAAAGTGTTTTTATTAATTAATTATCTAATTAATTGATTTATTTAAGGAAATGCTAAAATTAATTAGCATGCAATATAAATCTCAAGTGATGTGAGAAGTAATCTCAATTGTCAATCACTTTGGAGATTAGAAATAGATTTTAACTCATGATTATAAAATCAAGGCTCGAGTGAAGGAGGAAGACACTTGAGACTTGAGACTTGTGTTGAGAGAGTCGACACATAGAGAGTTGGAACACGAAGGATTGTGATTCAAGATCCTGGATAGGTGGAGAAGGGCTTCCATCTAGAGATCAGATCAAAGAGAAGAGAGAATAGAGGTTCTTGAAAGTGGATTTCAGTCAGGCGAACCCACATGAAGTGTTGTGTTGTACAGAGCTTGTTGTACAGGATTTGTGTACGTGTACACAAGTACACAGTAGGGACAAGCACATACATCTCGAAAAGCATGCAGTTCTAGGTTGTACAACGGACCAGACTTTGTCAGGTTTTTTCGTAGTTGTATTTCTCTTAGTGGGCCACTATCCATGTTACAGGAGCCTTAATTTTAGCATACTAGAAACTTTCTCAGCATTGGTTTTCCCTTTGGGGTTTTTCCAGGGATATCTACCAAAAAATATTGGTGTTTATGTGTGCCTGATTTGGATTCCAGTTTTTGCTTCCGCTATATTTATCAAGTTGAATATTTTAGTAGTGTATTTTTTTTTTGTGAGCTGCTAATTTGATTTGCAATAAGGAAATTACTAGATAACAAGATACCTAGGTGCTAGAGTAGGAGGTTTTCAACATGGTATCAGAGTGCATGCTCTGAAGGGAAGACAGATCTATTAGATATGTAGGAGATCTTAGCATATCCATAACCAGCAGGAATAAATCAAAGGACAAATTTCAGGGAAACAATTGTACTAAGGCAGAACTAGGGTTTTTCATGTTTATTGAGTTGTACGCAAGTTGCAAGAAGGGACAGGAGCATACATATGTAGTTGTAAGTGAGCACAGGAATGTACATACATGGGCGTCAGTGAGCATAGGAGCATACATACACGGGTTTCAATGAGCACATATGCATAAATACGCAAGCTCTAATGGTGGAAAGCACGTTCAAGTCCATATACGTCAGTACAAGAGTAGTTTCCAACAAAAGGTTATTTTTTTCCAGGGCAGTTTATCAGGTCTTAAGGATGGAAACAACACCATTGAGAGTTGAAGACAGATTGGATGGAGCATCCAACTTCCTATCTTGGAAAGAAAGAGTATTTTTGTTGTTGAAGGAGTATGACCTTTGGGAGTCGGTGGACAAAGTAGTTACTCCACCGACATATCAGACAACTTTGGAAGCTCGCAACAAGAAGTAGATCAAAGCATAGAGGGTCCTCCTGGATTCGGTGAAGGATCATCTAATTCCTCGCCTATCTTAGAAGAATACGACCAAATAGATGTTTGATGCCTTGGTAAGTTTATTCCAGAGCAAGAACATGAATAGGAATATGGTATTAAGGAATAAACTCATATATGTGCATATTTATATATCCGGTAATGTTACCAGCTATCTCATGAGGATCACATAGGTGTGTGATTAGCTTGCAGCTGTAGGGAAGAAAACGAAGAATGTAGAGCTCATGAATGTGGCATTGAATGGTCTTCCCAATTCTTGGGAACCATTTTTCAAAGGAGTTTGCGCTCGGGAAAATCTCTCATATTGGTAGAGACTTTGGGATGACTGCATCCAAGAAGAGACTCAAGAGGAGTCTAAGAGAAACAAGTAGGGAGGTAGTGAGGAGAACTTGGATTTTGTTAGTAAGACGAAGAAGGGCAAAGGAAATAGTTCTAGAAATAAGGGTAACAATGATGGAGGATCATCACAGTCAAGGAAGAAGAAGTACTTGAGTAAAATCAAGTGCTTCTCATGTCATAAGAATGGACATTATGCATCTCAATGTCCTGAGAAGAAGAAAGGTAAAAGAAATATGACAACAACATCAACAGAGACGCATCTTGGTGAGTTTGCGGCAAATTGTGAGAAGGCTTTCTCACTAGTTTCTTGACTTTCTACCAACAAAACTATGAGGGGTGTGTAGCTCTTGGACAGTGGTGCATCTCATCATATAACATAAGCACGAGAGATATTTAGTAGTCTGACGGAGACAGACTCAAATGTCCATGTGCAACTTGGTGATTATTCCAAGTATGCAGTGAAGGGAGAGGGAATAGTTACATTCCAGCTCGATTCAGGGATAGGATCTAGAAGGGAGCAGTGAAGCTTCAATATATTTCCACATATGAACGGGTTGTAGATATTCTAACCAAACCCTTGGAGAAAGGGAAGTTTTTGTTCTTCAAAGACAGACTTGGAGTGGTGCAAAATACCTTCCTCGCTAAGAGGGAGTGTTGATGCATGTAGCATCGAACATGTATTTCTTCATAGGCTTTGTGTCTATCATGTGTAAGTTGTTCAAAGCCTTCTATATTGGTAACTTTACTTTAGTTAAAGGAATTATTAAAGTAAAATTGTTTTATTAATTAATTGAGTTATTTAAGGAAATGATAAAAGTAATTAACATGTAATCTAAATCTCAAGTGAAGTGAGAAGTAATCTCAACTTTCAATCACTTTGGAAATTAGAAATAGATTGTAACTCATTATTATAAAAGCAAGGCTAGGGTGAAGGAGGAAGAAACTTGATATTTGATACTTGTATTGAGAGAGTCGACACAAAAGAGAGTTGGATCATGAAGGACTGTGATTCAATATCTTGGATAGGTGGAGAAGGACTTACATCTAGAGATCAAATCAAGGAGAAGAGAGAACAGAGGATGTGCAAGTGGGTTTCAGTCAAGAAAACCCATAGGAAGTGTTGCATCATATGAATCTTGTCATATAGGATTTTCGTAGATAAACACAAGTGCCAGTGGAGACATGAACGTGTATGCGGGAACATAGTAGGGACAGGTGCACACATCTCGAAAAGCATGTAGTTATGGGTCATACAACAGACCAAACTTGTCTGCAGTTGTACTTCTCTCAGTGGGACATTATCTCGATTACAGGAGCCCTGACTTTAGCATAATAAAATCATTCTCAGCACTGGTTTTCCCTCCAGGGTTTTTCCAGGGGTATCTACCCAAAAATATTGGTTTTTATGTGTGCATGATTTGGATTCCAATATTTTCTTCCATTAAATGTATTGAATTGAATATTTTAGCAGTGTATTTTTCTTTTGTGAGCTACTAATTTGATTTGCAGTAAAGAAATAACCAGATAATAAGATACTTAGGTGTTGGAGTAAGAGGTTTTCAACACTTTTTCTTGTCTTCAATGTCTTTCTTAAGGACTTCATCCTTTTTCTTCTTCTCATCCTACTTGGTGTTCTTTTCTAGATCTTCTTTCTTCCTTTGTTGGAATCTATCTTCTGCTTCCCTGGCTTTATTTGTTGTGTTTTCATCTTTATGTACTTCTTCTTTTTCCTTAGCTTCCATCTCTTCTTTTTCTTTTTCCAGTGGCATTTGAAATTGTTCATTCACTATGTTCCTTCTTCATCTTCTTCCTTTTGAAGTTTTTCTCTCGCTAGCTCATCCTGTAGCCTCTGCAATACTTCAAACAAAAAAAAAGTTCCTTTGAAGAGGGCTTCAACAAAGTTTACTTCATGGATGACTTGGCGTGTCAGCTTGACTGATTTGATATGGTCATACGCTATATTGTGGGGGTCGTGTCTTTTTAAGTTCCTTGTGCATAAGCAAATCTCCTGCAAGGCTTCGACTTCCTTCTCGACATGGGGTTTGTTAGACAAATTATATCTTCCTATGTGCAGTGGGGAATTTGGCATATAAAAGCTATGTTTTTTCATACCTCGTACTTCCTTAGCTTTCTCTTGAAAATATGTTGAAAGCCAGGATGTTCACCCAATTGAACAATTCTCTTGTCTTTACTACGATGTACGCGATCAAAAATCATTCCATCCTGAAATATGTGTTGGTTTCCTCACCATACAACCTGCAAATCATGGTGTTCAATAGTTGATATGGTTCTTTTAGGTATTGATCTAAGATATATATTTCCCCTTTCTTGACATGTCTAAGCTCATCATTGTACCAATCCTCCATTAGCTCCTCAAAGTATTCATTTTCTACCCCAAACTTCTCCAGAAATGACTCATCTAATGACATTATAGGCCCTGGGATTCAATACCCGATCCTGATGTCTTCGGGCTTCAGAGAAGCAATCAAAACTTTGGATTCATTGACAATGGTGGCCATGTCTTTTTCGAGGTGTCTAAAACACCACCATGTTACATCGTTGTATGGGAACAACATAGGACGAGTAGCTAGAGTGTGAATGTCGTTCTTTATGATATTATGATATGCATGTATTTCTTCATCATTAAATGGGAAGTCTTCATTATGGAAGATGTGATAAATCTCATCGTACCTTGGGCAATGTTCCCTCCCATTGAAGAAGCCAGTGTCTACGAGCAGAATTGGGTTTGGATTGTTGATAGGAGAAGGTACAATGGTCATCGAAATCTTCACCTTCCTGGTTTGTGCATGAGACATTTTGTTTGCCTTGAGTTACTGTTACACACGGTATCAGATTTAGTTTACCATATAATCAATCACTGATAGCATTTAATTTAGATCATACAATATACATACCTGACTATTCTAAGATTTCAGAGGTATTCAAATTCGATCTATTGTCACATTATAAGCAATTACACTTTCACAGGTTTCTTAGAAGTAAACAATGTACTAATTAAGGTTAAAATAGACTCTTTATGCTTTACCTTTTCCCCCCAAACCCTATGTAACTAATGTTTAGCGTGTTACATTTTTTGTCAGGTTAGATTCGTACAACCGCCATTAATTCCTTTGGGAGACCTTTCTGCTTGTCACCGTAAGCGTGTCGTCGAAGAGATGGGATCGAGAATTAGTGTGAATGGACTTTCCGGTAGTGTCGTCATCAAAAGGGTTGATCGAAAGGGTTTCTTTCGAAGTATTAGAAGGCTTTGATATCTTCCAACGATGATCCCTTCAAGAATATTCGATTATGTCTTCGAGAAGTGTGCCAAATGGATGAAGGTAGTATATTCGCTCTTGTGTGGATTTAACATGTATGGCCCTTTTAATTTAACCTTTTCATTTATAACATTTAGCTTCGACCATCGGGATGAGCCATCGGATAGGAGGAAATAGCATTGAGGGGGGAACCTCGAAAAGTGTTCATTTCAAGAGTATTGTTGGAAGAGTCTACCGGATGAAGGGAATCATAAGATGCAATGGGTACCCTCTAATATTTCTTTTGATGAAGGGGCATCCCTACCATATTGTCGAAACATGTCCATTGGGAAGAAGTTATCGAATGTTGATAGTGTAATAGATCATCGTATGTTCCGACGACAATTTCTCTAAAAGTGCACACCAATAAAAGGGTTATAAAAAGCAATGTATCACACATAGCATAAGGTCTATGGTTTGGTGAGGGACCCACCATTATACATCTTGTTATGATTGGTTTATTGGGGTCCTCTGGGATAATGATATTTTGACACGTAAGCATAAAGTAAAGGCCTCATGGTAACCTAGATAATTTGTGTATCAAAAGGAAGGTGTCATCATCGAAAGATGTGGTCGGGAGGAAACACGTTCACTAGATGCAATTCATTCCTATATGACCTCCCGATGATACTGTTGAGAGCATCAAGTCAGGAAGTGTCATTATGAGATATAGAATATGGTGATTCCTATGAGGGAGACCCGACAAACTTTGGGAAACGATTATATGGCTAGAGGGTATGTGCACAATCACAGAGGAGATTTCTGAAAGGAGGTTAAGGTTCACTTGGGGATGGAGAGGGAGCGGATGAGTAATAAAATCTAAAGAACTTTCTGCCAATCAAACCGCCTTAGATTATTTTCAGAGATTGCATAATAAAATGGTAGTTTCATGTAGGAATACCTAGTCAAGTTAGTAGTGATGAATCACTTGATTAAATTTTAATAGGTAGGTACCCACTGAAATCCTCTAAGATGGAGAATTTAGTGGGTTTTTTGGAGGGCACAACACAAAGTTACGTGCAATTGCTTTCCGATTGTTGATATTTGCCTTCGTAGTGCAAATAGCACAAAACTTACAATAGAGCCATCCTTGCATGTTCTCTAGAGAATAGTGTTGCAAAGAAGTTTGCACTCATACTTGTAATCTAGAACAAAGACCTCGAAATCAATTCTAAAGGGAGAGAACTCAACATCATATAGAGAACAAAGATCAAGTTTTAATTTCTATAGAGGATTTGTGTTGGTGAAGTGAATGGGATATAAGTCCCTCATTTATGGATCACGCAAAGAAAATGCTACCCGACACACACAACCTTGCATTGGCATTAGTTGGCATTCAAAACATCCTTACCATGTATAGCAGTGGGTGATGTGTCAAATATCTTACAACTTCATCAAATGACTAGTGTGCCTTTAGAACATTCTTATATAATTTGGGAGTAAAGCTCCATGGCATAAAAATCATATTGTGCATACACATGTTCATGTTTACATTCATTCATTCATATATATATATATATATATATATATCATTTCATCTTTGTTGGAGCATTAGACGATATTCAAATATCCTTATCTTGTTCAACAATGAATCTCTACAATTTGCACATGCATTTAACGTAGATCAAACAGCTGTAATGAACATCCAAGCCTTATTCACCCTTAAACCGATGATTAACTTTCACATTTAATACTCAAAAGGGACAGCATAAGGTATTCATATCACTACAATATGCACTTCCTTGTTTAACAATGAGGCTCTACAATTTGCACATGCATTTAACATAGATCAAACAACTGTAATGAACATCCAAGCCTTATTCACCCTTAAACTAATGATTAACTTTCACATTTAATAGTCAAAAGGGACAACATAAGGTATTCATATCACTAAAATATGCACTCCCTTGTTCAATAATGAGGCTCTACAATTTGCACATGCATTTAACATAGATCAAACAACTGTCATGAACATCCAAGCCTTATTCACCCTTAACCCGATGATTAACTTTCACATTTAATACTCAAAAGGGGCAACATAAGGTATTCATATCACTACAATATGCACTCCCTAGATGCACTCCCTAGTACTCTTATGATGACACCACCACACATAAAGGAGGGGCATCCATATAACTCAAAATGGTATTTATGGTTGCCTCATCCCTTATTCCACATACTATAAAGACTTCTTATTTATCGGAATTCATGATTTCTTGATCTCTTATTCTAGGTAGCATGTAGATTTCTTGCAAATATATTATTAGATTGTATATAAAGTTTTACCAACACTATATTTATTGTAGAGATAAATAAGGTGCACTTTATAGGTGAATAAAATAAATGTGTCATGCTAGTAAATTAAAATGGGAAAAATTTAAATTGAAGCTTGCTTATAATGTAAAAAATAAATTAAAAAGAAAATATAAAAAACATATTGTTTAAATTATCAATATATAGATATAAATAAGTTCACATAGATCCATCTTAAACCCATATATTTTATTTTGAGTTTTTTTAAATATTTCTAAATGCTTAATAAATGGAGAATTATGATCCATCAATATTATAAAATGTTGCCTTAAGAAACAATGAATAGATGATGGTAGATGCAAACACTAAATGAGCACTAATATATATTAATTACAAAACGTTGCTTTATAAAATAGTGAATAGATGATGGTAGATGCAAACATTAAATGAGAAATCGCTTCCAATAGCCTATAAATAGGCTTCTTTATATCAAGTGTGCATCATCTAATAGAATCTCTACCCCTTTGCTTGTGCAAAGAATTTCAATGGTTGGTACTTTTTCCCCATTTGTTTGCTCATTGGGTGTCTAGTTTTCTTATGTTTAGATTTTCAAGTTCTAGTCTTTGTCCATTCCTCTAAGGTATTTGTCAACTCGTTGCTTCTCAACATAGTATCTGTCATGGGACCTTTATCATATGATATCGAAGTGGTTCCTTTCCTAAGGGCATTTGCTCTTCTATGGGAATTTTACGCTATTGATCAAATTTTTTATATCCACCCTGTCATGTATTTCATATCAAGGTGATCTCACTTTTTTTCTCTTTTCTAGTTTTGGGTGCTTCAATCCCTTGGATTTTGTGTCAAAATCATATACAAACATGTCTCGTTGCCTAATGACTAAGAACATGTGTTTCCTCCTTGGGGGTCATAAGGTCAAATCTAGAGGGGTAAGGTTGGAAAGATATGTACTAAGGCAAACAAATAGCTTTGGCTAAATTGTGACCTCAAATTAAATTATTATTATTATTATTATTTCGCCATATAATTGATTAAAAAAATTTACTCCCCAATCTCCTACAAGTAACATCAAAATCTAAGATTTGTTTTTTTCATAAATTCTCATCACTTGCATCTACTTTGTACAATCACTCTTTACTGTCTAGTGTAAAGACCCTAAGAAGTTCATATTGCCCGCAATAGTCATAATCAAGGCAATCTAAGTAAAACAAAACAATAATTCCTTATTCACCTCACTTTTTTTTACAATTCCATATGCCATCATTGCATAAGCAGTAAATAATACCAAATAAGTTTTCATTCAAAACAGTAATTCCTTGTTCGCCTCACTTTTTTTTTTTGTTGTTCCATCCTTTGACTTTGCACAAGCAATAAACAATGCTAGGCAAGTTTTCATTCATTGCTTGCTTATTATTGTTTTTACTTAACAATAACAAAAAAAAATTAATTAAAATAGGGCGCAGCCAAACCGTCCACAAAACTTATAAAGCAATTGCCTTGTGAATTTCAAAATTTCTCAAAAATTCAACAGTATTGTTATGAAAGATATTGCACTATTATTAGATTTCTAGAGTTGGTACTAACTACTCAAAGTCTATATAGCCACACAAATTGTCCTACTAAAAATACTACTCTACAAAACATTACATTAATCAAGGATTAATAGGACCATTCCCACTAGGGCTTCCATATTTCTACCAACCTTTGACGAGAAGATGGCGAGGGATTGTTTCTTTGCTTGAGTTGTGTTTTGATGAATAGTGTCTTCCTCCCTTGTTACCATTTGATCCACTCTAAAAGATCCTATAAAAAAAAGAGTAATTGTATACCTTATCACCTCAGAACATGACCTCTGTTCCATCTTCAGCTTCATAATCATGTTTTGAAACATCCTCATTTGAAAGGAAGCAAAGATGTAGAATACGTTTTTTATATTAATCCATGAGATAAGAATGTGCAAAAACTTGGAACATAAGAATTGCAAACAATTGAAATAAACAACAAACCATTAACAACATGATTTCCCGGGGAAAACCCTTCCGCGATAAAACCACCACACTCTAAAACACACTACACGCAATGTATTATTCAGCATCTAAATGTTTACAATACATAGTATTTGTGCTCTCAACAAGAGTGTTCAGGATTTTGGATTCGACAACATAGCAATGAGTTAAAACATACACTTTGTTTTCCTCCAACCCTAGCACTTAATAAATATGTATAAAAAAACCATTAACCATTTATGGTTTTCCAATTCTACATGTTGGAAACCACTAAGCAGTAATTGGCCAACCACTGCTACTTAGCGTTCATTGCTTGCAAGTGTTCTGCATTTATTCCCCAGCCACTAGTCAGCGTTTATTCTCTGTTATTGCTCTACATTTATTCCCCAGCCACTAGTCAGCGTTTATTCTCTGTTATTGCTCTACATTTATTCCCCAGCCACTAGTCAGCGTTTATTCTCTGTTATTGCTTTGCATTTATTCTTTGCCACTGCTTTACATTTATTCCCTACTACTGCTTACCAATCATTACCTGCTCCATTACATTCCTGCAAGGTGTATAACACCCATGTCCCAACATCATTTTCTCCTCCATTTCCACTAATCTTTGATCATTATTTTCCATGTTAATCTCCAACTGCATATTTTCCATGTTAATCTCCAACTGCACCTGTTTGTTCTTGATCTCTGCCTACATACTTCAGCCAATTATTTGTCTTTATAACGCATGTGCTTTCATTGAACTTCATCTCTCCCATTCATTTCTCTAGCCCTCCCATTTCCTCACATATAGAGAAAGGCAACCTTAAGCTTTAACAAAATGTCACTCACACCTACTTCGTCTACGCAAGTCGGCATTTTCGCACATTACACATCGTTCGGAGTGACCGGGGATTTGGATCCATTAATATTGTATTAAACCTTTTCAGTGTTTCTTGCCACCTATCCTTTGTGATAAGATGCTTCATGCTTAACTATAGATTTAACATGTGATTCATGCGAGGTCACAGTACACTAGGTCCCCCCTTATACTCTCATCATTCTGTGTGGCAAGTTGCATGCCCCATTTGCTTGTGGATATTTATTCTCATCATTCTGCCTTTTATTCTCATCATCCCGAGTGGCAGGTTACAGGCCCCATTTGCTTGCGAATATGTATTCTCGTCATTCCGAATGGCAAGTTACAGGCCTCATTTGCTTGCTTATCCGCATTGCAATTGCAATCTCAAAACATGATAAAAATCCACAAATTCAAAACTTTGCTATTCTTTGAGCTATAAAGACTAATCTGCTCATCGTTAGAGAGGAATCCCTAATTATTGGTATCTAGTTTATTCTTTTTTGCTTCAAAATCTCAATCTTTACAGTAATGCCAAAGCTTTTGCTTAAATCTCATTATTTACAGTAATACCAAAAGCTTTTCGCTTAATTGTTGATGGTCTCATCTAATCTTTATCTTCATGTAAAGGTAGTTCTCTAATTTCCTTCGACGCAGCCCACATTCATTGCCTATTATTGATGATGGATAACAAAGAGATATTTGATATGTGGATTGGTTTGCAGGTTGGAGAGCAAGCATCCTATAATCACAGGAGGAGAAGGGGACAATGGATCCAAGGTCATAAAATGGGTATTAGAGAATCTCAATGAAGGGAAGCCATAAGAATCCCAATAGGGGAATTAGAATTTATAAATAGTGAGTTACAGTTTACAATTAGTGGAATTACAATTTACATTCATTTTTGTTGACGTGTTTCATAAATGGTTGAAGCACAACTATCACAGAAGATTCCATCAGATTTGTGCGTTGACAGCTTTGTCCAAACAACGGCATATTGATAAATTTACATTGTTGTTATGACCGGATTGTTTCAATTCTGCTATTTATTTTTATTTTGTTGTGCTTGAACTTCATTTCTTTATTATAGCCGTACATTTAGCAAGCGCAAACATTTGGTAAAGGAATTGGTCATTCTATAAACTTTAGTAGCTTTGCATAAATAAATTTTATGTTTTCAATCAACAAATGTTTTTGGATTTTTGCTTATATATTTAAAAATAATATAATAAAATACACTAATTTTTAATAACATATTAGTGAAACAAATATGTATAAGAACATTAAAAAAATTAATTAATTTTATATATCAAAAAATAACATTAAAAAATACATTAATTTAAATAACATAAACAAATTGAGTGTAGTAATTGCAATTTTCCCATTTACAGAGCTGTAAGATTTGGATTAAAATTTAAGATGCAACTTAAAATCTATAAATTTGCAAAAAATTGATAAAAATAAGAATTGCTACAAATGACCATTATTATAATATCAACACAAATCGATCCCTTTTATATATTTCACTTATTATATGCGCAACACCAATCGGTCCTTTTTATATATTTCACTACATACCTAGTAGAGTTTGTTTTCTAAGCTTCATTCATTCATTCTGGAAGGATCTAAAGATGCAAGAAATTATGAGCATTGGCCTTGTTATCCCTTATCCTAGGAATAACTAAGGAGATCATGTCTCGAGGCCCACAAGTCCTAGACATGGAGTGTCGAGGTCCAGATGACATGAGCATAGCGCTGGAGGGTCCATCTTTTCTTCAATGCAACCCACCTATCAGCAGCAGCAGCAGCGTCCATCCCACCATCTTGGTTCTGAGGTAGTAGTAAGTCTTCCTCCATGAAGTAATGAGTCCAGGTATCATGGTATGTGTCACTCTAATTTTTGAAACACTTGAATATGTTGCATTGAAATCTCCTTCATTTCATAACATTTGCTTGGAAATTATGCTCTTTAACTTGTTCATACCTGGGAGGGTGACATAATGTCCTAGTAAGTTGATTCCCCTTTAGGATGAGTTGCCACTGGGTGGATTTGTGAAAGGTCATCGTCCATTCCCTCCATACTTACCACTTTCCATCATTATTCCTCTCATCTCCCCCTACCTTGGTTCGGGCATTGGGTCTGTAATGATCCCAAGCCATTATGCAAAGATCATCATTGTTTTGTTGTCTTTTTAAAACGTTTTCTGAGTGAGGTATTTCGTCAAACAGTTTGTTGATCTACTTGTTTAGATGTGTTTAGATGTGTGTATGCAGCAAATAACAGAAAGATATAACCATGGAACATACCTCAACCATATGCAATAAGATAGACAAGACAAAACATCTCAAATCTTCTTTATTCATAAAATAGAAGAACCTGCTACAATGGAGATGCCGATCTGGAATGCTCAACAGATGGCCAATATGCTAGACAATGGATAACAAGTATGAACTGCTACAAAATGCTCCTGACAATACAAAATAAGCCTCCAAAGGCTGGATAAGAGATGAAGACCAATGCCAAGTGCCAAACCCCTCACTGTTGGAAGATGCCACGCTCTGCTGGATAACTAAAGCTCCTCAACAATTTGGCCCTGGTGCCAAAGATGTCCAATCACCTCTAGAAAGATGCCAAATAGTAGAACGGGTGATGGTAAGAACAACCCAGGTGCCCGAATCTCCAAGATCCCTCTCAACCTCTGTAGATCTGAACTCCTCCACTGAATGGTGCGCCCCACTGGATGACTGAAGCCCTAGATAATTCGGCCCTGATGAAAGAGGCCTCCAAATGTTTTGAAACTCTCCACAATGATAGATCAGGACGCTGCAATGAGAACCCAAGTGCTCAAATCCTCAAATACCGGCTAGATCCTTAGATCTAGCTACCCTCCAAATAATGGTGCGCCCTCCTCTTGGGAAACGTCCCACTCTCAATACAAATCGATCCTCCACTAAAAGACTCCGGAAAACCACCAAAAATGATGCCAAGACACCTACAAAGGAAACCCACTACCTGGAATTCCCGGAATCCCTTCTCCTCAGCGAGGACGAATCCCTCCTCAATGAATGGTGCACCCACCTTGCTGGAAACCCCAACTGGTGTGCCCTCTCTCTACCTGCACAAGCAACTGATGTGGAATCCTCCTGCAACTAAGTAGATTTGACTAGAATGGTGTGGGAGAGTATTGCATCTCCGAGACCAAGCTTGGGACAAGCTAGGTGGAATCTTTCACCACCGAATCGTCCTCTAGGGTTTGTTAAGTCAAAACCCTCGAAACCCCCAATGTTGGGTTCACTAGCTAGAAGCCAGAAATCAAAAGATAAACATACATGAATGAATGAGAAGAGGCCCTTACCTTTCCCTTATACTTTTTGGCTCACCTTGTCCCTCCAAAGTGACTTTCATTTTATTAATATTTAATTAATTAATTAAATCACTTTAATTAATTAATTAACCTTTTTACCTTTGAAAAGCTCCTTATCTCTCCTTGTGGCTTCCCTGGCCA
>ML802043.1:0-17683 GCA_009831015.1 Picea engelmannii
TTGTTTTTATGATAGGTGTTCCTCCTAGTTTGACAAGAAACCAAGAATTCTCAGCAAGTTTTGTTTCAAAAACGATATCATACAAAGTATTTAAAAAACAATATAATGATTATCAAATCTTAAAAGATCATTTCAAAACATGACTATCAAATCCAAATTTTATATATTACAATAATAATGGAAACGAAAGCTATTTCATACAAATATTTCATAAGTGATTTTTATTAGAAGCTTAATTACAATATAGAGTAGAACTATAGGGTTGAGATATTCATTAATGAGAACTATAAGTGATTTTTATTAGAAGTTTAATTACAACTATAGGGTTGAAATATTCATTCATGAAAACCATATAGTAGAGAAAATCATTAATGGAGGATGGAAAATCTCTTTTGATTTTGAAATCAATTGTAAATTAATTAACTTTTATTTATAGGAAAAAATATAAATATTCATTGATACTTTACTCATTTATATTATTTCCTATTATTTTTTATAGATGTGAAATAATCCTCCATAAATATCTAACACATCCAAAAATATTTTACAATTTACAATAATATTTTTTTATAAATATCCAATAACATTTTATAAATATCAACCTATATGGTCTTGGAGTTGAAGTTACCTACTATATCACATCCCAAGTCTTACCAACTAGGGTGAGTAATTAATGAGGATCAACACCTTTTGGTGAATTGTCGTTATATTTGTGTGCGCTAACCCTCGTTTTTAAAGGCACAATAAAGTGAGATGTCACATTTTTGGATTGCATTGCACTCATTTTCGATATCATCATGATCATTATGCCTTCCATGTTCGGTGTCTAAACCAATACAACTTGTATTAGGATGGGAACGCCTTTCAATTTACCTTTGCCTCATATACCATACCCTAACTATTTCATGGCTATGTGGTTTTCTAGGTTATTGGATAGTAATGTTTCCATTTATGTGTGGTTTTCTCTCTCAAAAGGAACACCAAGGCCTAACATATTTTGAAATCCAATTAACAACACATGCTTGAATATAATGATGTGTTTGAGGAGCCCCAAGAAATACCCTTATTTAGAGATATTGAACATTCAATTAATCTAGATATTTTAATCCATACTAGGAGGCTACCTAGTGTTACGACATATTGATTCTCTCCCACCATTAGTGCAAAACTTCAGAGGCATCTACAAAATCTTCTGGATGTTAGCTGAATACAACCTATCTCATCCTCTTGTTATTCTTTGACCTTTATCATCCTCAAAAGGAGTATAATGAATGGTTGGTGACTGAGTATAGATATCTTAATAATTATTTCAATGTTAAAAATCAATATCCCCTACCCTAGACTAAGGATTCATTGGATCGTCTTGTGGGTGATTGATACTTGATTAAGCTAGACCTCCAAGTTGGATACCATAAGGTTGACATGGCCACCAATCATACATGGAAAACAACCTTCAATGTGACATTTGGTCTTTTTGAATGGATGGTGACCCATTGACATCATTGACCTGTTATCTCACACCATTCAAAAATATTACGTCATTGAAATTACATGTTTTTCACCAAGATCCCAATATCTCACACAGATATTTGGTTTATAACATGTTATCACACTAATTTGTAAAGGGGTGTTTTTCCTAAGAAGTTGGCCCCTTGGTGAAAGAAATGCGAAGAATGGGGTTAAAAACCCACTAAATGGTTCTTATCCTAAGTCCGTCAGAGTTGATGTGACCTGGGCGTGATTGTGCTAATTGACGCGTAGATATGGGCGACTGAAAATCTGCGTGCCCAGATCTATGGTGTGTGGTCCATAATGCACCCCCCTGGTATTCTTCTTTTAACGAGGGGGGGGGAGTGTCCGAAAAAGAGGTTTCCCCGACGGGACCACTGTTATCGTGGCACATTCTAGTCATTTCAGACCCCCCCGGCTCCAAACTGCTCACCACTACCCCCCCTCTGGAATAACCCACTTATCGCTCTCCCTTACCACTTCTTCCTCCCATTTCCATCTATCCTCAACTCCATCTCTCTCTTCCACCCATCACATCGTTTGATCTCCTTCCTCATCTCCTTATGGAACACCTATCCTCCACCCACCTTCCGGTCACGTCCCGTTATCACGCCCACCTACCATCTCTTGCCAGGTGTTCTACCACTCACCTCCATCTAGGCAGATGGTCCCCATCCCACCTACTTCCACGGCCTTTCCTATGCCCCCAAATCATCACCCCATGCCACTTCACCTTTGACCTATCCCAGTGAAGTACCCACGTTTTTTGCCACCCACACTCTCCCGGTGACCTTCCATCTGCCACGTCTGTCCACATGGTTGTCTCTTGTCTCACCTTCACGTCGATCGGGCCATTGTCTCCACTAGATCCTCATTCACATTCGCCAACTGTGTCCCCTTGTAGTGGCCCAACGAAGTAGCTGAAGGCCAATGAGAAACCGACACCTCCTTCAAATGCAGAGTTTACTTGGAACTCTCGAATCTCAAGGGAGTAGTTATTAAAGAAGGTTGTGGTGGTTGAACATCGCTTCCACCATAAATGGAAAGCCTATGAAAGGAATGTCATTTAGTCCACTTAGTCACAGGCCCATTTTGAACCATGATTGCATTTGGCAGAGTTCGCTTATGACCAGAGACTGCACGCACAGTCTGCCAAGAGGCATGCATACGTAACACCTTTAATGCGATGACTCAAACTCACTGCTAAGATTTTGGTTCTGAGTATATAGGAGTCATTCTCATATTTTGTTAAGGTCTTTGGTTGAGCATAGCTCCCAATATGGTAGTTTTGTTATGCCATAGCTATTCTCTGGTTATGTAATCGACTTGAGACTTTCATGTTAATAGAAGTCAACTTCCTTCTTTCCATTTTTTCTATAAAAGATGTTTAAGATACTCGGGCATGGAGGATCCAATCGAGGATCATTATGCTGTTGTAATGGAGGTTTCATTATGGCAGTATCATGGTCAGTCTTTTTAATTTTGATGTATATTTGTTTCCTTCTCACATTGAATGGCTCGGGCATGGAGGATCCACTCGAGCTATTGTAGTTGCAGGATGGTGGAGGTTTGAACATATTGCAACTGTAACTATGTCCCTTGTAGACATATTTTGGTATCTGAATTTGAGACCAAGAATGCTCTTGGGCTTGGGTTTTCTTCTCTGATCTTCTGGAAGGCCTCATGCCAGAGCAGTCTCCTTCACCCTTTCTCCTAAATATTCCATCTGATCTTGCTTTAAACTCAATTTATTGATTGAAGTTAATGTGGCCCTCACTTCCCTATACATTCCTATCCAGTTCTGTGTTGAACATCTTTCACGTTGTTGAGTTTTGGCCATCGACCATCCACATTTAAACCAACATCCACCCAAAATACTCATGGGTATCGGGCTTACCTCTGCTATAATCCAGAGGTGACTTCCGATGCTAACATTTCTAGCACCGTTTTCAAGGATGAAGTTGAAGATTTTCCCTGGGATTGAATGACAAAGCTTACTGGTTCTGAAGGTGCATCAAAACCCAGTACATCAAGATTGCAACTATGCACCTAGAGACTCCACTGTCTCAACTCCGTTGTTTCAGTGTGGCTACTTCTAGCTACACTTGGTAGCCCCTCATAGAACACAACGATCATATATGGTCTTTGATGGTAAACGAGGAATAGACACACTCATCCTGCACATCATTCACCTGGAGACTCCATGGTTGAAGAATTCATTGGCGACTTTGCTGGTTCAAAATGGAAAGAATCCTGGCTCGAAGGTTTTCTCCCTTTAATTTTTCTATTGTTCTTAGTTTTTCCAATGTTGTTCCTACTCCAAATGAATGGAATGATTACTTGCCTATATTTAGAGAGCATAAAGAGGACAACCCTACTCAAAATCTCGAGTTTCATGAACTCATGCACCAGTGGGAGATACATCAGGAGGATGTATTAATGAAGATGTTCATATTCTCATTAGCAGGGGATGGTCCTGAGTGGTATCATTCTTTACCCTCGGCTAGCATTTCTTCACTGGGAGAATTTCATGAAGCCTTCACCTCTCATTGTCAGAATTTTTATCCCTCTGAGTTAATTTATCATAGTTGTTGCGAGGGATAGAACGCATGTATTCAAGATAGAGTTGCTTCCTACACGTGTTGTGAGGATGAGCCTGATGACTTGGATCATAAATAAATCCTTTCTCATCCCTGTTTGTCTGCATCAGAGGAAAGCTATGAGGATGAAGGTTGCGAGGAGGAAGGAGATGATCTGGGTGAGTTGATGGAGCTGGTGAAGTCTCTTTCTGCATAATTATATGAGTTGAAGGAAGAACATGAGTGCTTCTTTTTTGAATAAAATGAAGAGGATTTTCCATCCCTTGAAGCAGATGTTCTTGGCATCCCTACAAAGGATTATGATGAATATTTCATGATTGTAGAGGCCCTTCATTCTACTCCTGAGGTGTCTATTGTCCCTAGCTTTGATTATTATTCAGAAGAAGAGCAACAGAGCCCTACATCACATTTTTCTGACCAGAGGAGCAGTCATCATGTATATGACAACTATGAATCAGATTATGAGTTGGATATGCAGGATATCCAAGAACACACAATAGAGCCTTATCTGCTTTTTCTTAAAGGAGATTACCATGAGGAAATCAACCATCCTGGGCCTATAGAAATCACTGAGCAGCAGATCAAAGAAAGGAGCTTTCCCACATGCCCTTTCTATGATGATTATGAATCTGAGCTTTGGGATAGCCAAGAATATGAACCACAGGAGGAGCTTTAGGGGAAGTTTATCTCCTATCCAGAGCCTATAAATGAGTAGCCATCATCTGAGGATAATCATCTTGTATCAACTTTCCATCTGCATGTGCCTACCAATGATATTCATCCTTGTATGAGTAGCTGTGAAGCAGAGCAGGATTTGTTCTACAAATTTCACAAAATTTTCCACTCATTCTATGAGTCTGTCAACGAGTACATGGAGTGGCATTTCCTTCATGCCCTGGAGCTGCCCTATTTTATCTCAACTTCAGCCTTGGGAGAAAATCTTAAGGGTGTAATCGTTCTGCTATCATGGTTGCATCATCTGGTAGTAATCACTGATAGAGTAAAGCTACTTCCATTCAGAAAGTTACTTGATTGGCTATTGTGGAAATTTTCTTTCACGTAGTGCCATGTAAAGTTTGTTTATTTTAAGATTGTACATAAATAAGCTCCTTGGAGCCCTTGTATGTTTGTTTTCTTTTTATTTTTTGACATATATTCCTCAGCAGGGTGTTCTGAGATTGACTCCACAACCCAACAATTGGTGACTGGAGATGAAAAAGAAGATCTTACAACCTTGCACGGAGGACTCTATCCCCCATGGAGCCTAATGTTGTCACATTAATTTGTAAAGGGGTGTTTTTCCTAAGACGTTGGCCCCTTGGTGAAAGAAATGTGAAGAATGGGGTTAAACACCCAATAAATGGCGCTTATCCTAAGTCCATCAGAGTTGATGTGACCTCGGTGCGATTATGCTAATCGATGCGTAGATATGGGCAGACGAAAATCTGCGCGCGCCTAGATCTACAATGTGTGGTCTATACCAGACACCCCCTAGCATTCGAATTTAATGAAGGGGGAAGGGGTTCAGAAAATAAGTTTCCCCACTGGGCTCACTGTTATCGTGGCACATTCTTGTCATTTCAGACCCCCCCCCGCTCCAAAATGCTTACCACCACCCCCCCTCCATAACAAACCACTTACCACTCTCCCTTACCGCTTATTTCTCCCCTTTCCATCTTTCCTCAACTCCATCTCTCTCTTCCTCCCATCACATCATCTTCTCTCCCTCATCATCTCCTTATGGAACACCTGTCCTCCACCCAACTTTGGGTCATGTCCCCTTATCACTCCTGCCTACCATCTCCTGCTAGGTGTTCTATCACTCACCTCCATCTAGGCAGATGGTCCCCATCTCGCCTACTGTCATGGGATTTCCTCAGCCCCCACATCATCACCCCATGCCACTTCACCTCTGACTTGTCCCAGTGCAATACCCACATTTTCTGCCACCCAGACTCTCTCGGTCACCTTCCATCTTCCAAGTCTGTCCACATGGTCGTCTCTCGTCTCACCTCCACGTCGATTACGCCATTGTCTCCGCTAGATCCTCGTTTGTGTCCACCAAATGTGTCCCCTTGTAGCGGACCAACAAAGCAGGTGAAGGACAATGAGAAACCGCCACCTCCTTCAGATGCAGAGTTGACTTGGAACTTTTCGATCCCAAGGGAGAAGTTACTAAAGAAGGTGGTGGTGGTTGAACACCATTTCCACCATAAATGGAAATCCCATGAAATGACCGTCAGTTAGTCCACTCAGTCGCAGGCCCATTCTGAAGCATGATCGCATCTGGCAAAGTTCACGTGTGATCAAAGATTGCACACACAGTCTTCTAGGAGGCATGTAAACATAACACCTTCAATGTGGTGACTCTAACTCGTTGGTGTGATTTTGGTTCTGAGTATATAGTCCAGTAATTATCATATTTTTTTAAGGTGTTTGGTTGAGTAGAGCTCCCAATCTCGTAATTTTGTTCTACCAGAGTTGTTCTCTAGTTATGTAATCAACTTGAGACTTTTATGTTAATAGAAGTCAGCTTCCTTCTTTCCATTTTGTCTGTAAAAGTTGTTTAAGACAGTCGAGCATGGAGGATCCAGTCGAGGATTGTTATGTTGCTATAATGGAGGTTTGATTATGGCAGTATCATGGTCAGTCTTTTTCATTTCCTATATCTGTTTCCTTCTCACATTGAATGGCTCAAGCATGGAGGATCCAGTCGAGTTGTTGCATTTGTAGGACGATGGAGGTTTGATCATATTGCAACTGTAACTATGTCCCTTCTAGACATATTTTGGTGTCTAAATTTGAGCCTAAGAATGCTCTTGGGCTTGGTTTTTCTTCCTTGATCTGCTCGAAGGCCTCGTGCCAAAATAAGTCTCCTTCACCCTTTCTGCTAAATCTTCCCTCTACTCTCGCTTTAAACTCAATTTACCGACTGAAGTTAATGTGTCCCTCACTTCCCTGTACATTCTCGTCCAATTTTGTGTTGAACATCTTTCACATTGTTGAGTTTTGGCCATTGACCATCCACATTTAAACCAACATCCACCCCAAACACTGATGGGTATCGGGCTTACCTCTGTTGCAATCCAGAGGTGACTTTCGGTGCTAACATAACCAAGAGTACAAATTTAAACCATTACATGGTCTCAAACAAACTGTGAAACTATCTGTCCAATAGTGTTTACAACGTTTGAGAAGGAAACAAAGCGATATTGAGATAGATAATGTAGAGACATGTTCAATTTAAAATAGAGACAACCATAGAAAAAACATAGGATACACAGACAATGCAACTATTGAGTTGTTCAACTCTTCTCTACATTCACATAAAAAACTAAATTGGAAATATATGATATGAGATAATTCTCTAGAACACTCCATCCTCCACCTACCTAATAAATGCATACTTACCTATCTTGTCTATGCATTTAATATTCGTATCCACTATTAGTTTGGTCAAACAAGTAATGGAGGAATTACTCCATTTAACACCCCCCCTTAATTTTCGACCATTACAAAAATCAACACAAACAATGCCTAAGTGTTGTCTCTGAAATTCAAAGGTATTTCTTCCCAATAGATTGGTGAATATATCTGCTAATTTTTTTTGTAACCAAAAAATTGTAGCATAATGTTACCATCGTTGACAATCTCACGGATGAAATGATAGCGGGTGTCTATGTGTTTACTCTTGCGGTGAAACACGTGATTCTTAGATAATTCAATTGTTGAAATGTTGTCACAAAATATAGGAGTTGAATCATTTTCTTCATGTGGAAGATCACTAAGCATCCTTATCAACCAAACTGCATGACATACTGCTGAAGTTCCTGCCACATACTTTGCTTCTGCTGAAAAAAGTGTGATGATGATTTGTTTATTAGAATCCCATGAAAGAAAACTTCTATCAAACAAAAATGGATACCCGTAAGTACTTTTCCTATCATCAACACTACCTGGAAAATCACTATCTCTATATCCAACAAGTGAATCATCCTTTGAATTAGAATACCAAGTTCCATAATGTGTTGTACCTACAATATACCTCAAAATTCTTTTTTTTGACTTTCCAATGAGAGATTCTGAGATTTTTCATAAATCTAGAAATTAAGCTTACTACCTACATAATATATGGTCGGGTAGTTGTAAGGTACATGAGGCTTCATACAAGCTTCTTATACAGAGTATAATCAATTTATGTTCCTTCACCGTATTTACTTAGTTTTGTACCTCTTGCAATTGGTGTATCTCTCGACTTGCATTTATTCATTTTGAACCTTTTCAAAATATTTGTGGCATATTTTTGTTGACAAATAAAAATTCTCTTTTCATCTTGCTCAACTTCAATTCTCAGAAAATATTTCATACGACCAATATCATTCATTTCAACTTCACTTTGCATATCTTCTTTGAATTCATTCAACAACAAATTTATTGTATAAATCATGTCATCAACATAGAGACAAACTATCAAAATATTACCTCTCAGGTCTATTTTGGTGGAAAGTGTGGCCTCATTGTTTCTTCTATTGAACCCATTGTTGAGCAAATAAGTATCAATGTGACTGTACCAAGCTATTGTAGCTTGCTTCAAACCATATAATGCTTTCTTCAATCTATACACATTGTACTCTTTACCTCTGATCTAAAATTCTGGTGGTTGATCCACATAAACTTCTTCCTTTAAAACTCCATTTAGAAATGCTAATTTAATGTCCATTTGATAGACTAGACATTTTTTTTGAGCTGAAACTACCAAAACTTCTTTGACTGTATCCAAACAAGCTACTGGAGAAAATGTTTCTCCATAGTCAATACCGAGTTGTTGAGCAAACCCTTTTTCTACAAGTCTTTCTATGTGCTTCTCTACTTTTCCTTTCTCATTGAATTTTGTTTTATACACCCATTTAACTCCAATGCTAGTTTTACATGTAGGGAGATCCACAAGATCCCTTGTGTTGTTCTTTCAATAGCTTCAATTTCTTCGTTCATTGCATCAACCCATTTTTCTTCCTTGACTTCTTCTTCAAAGTATACTAGTTGATAAGATAATAAAGAAAAGTGTGCTTGTTGATCCATGTCATCATTCTACTCATAAATTTCTCTCGAGCTTCTTGTCCTTTGGTTCCTTATATTTGTTGTAGTGGGATATGAATAAGTACTAGATGAAGAAGAAGAATTGTGCTCTGAATGGTATCTTTGGACTTGTAATTGCAATCTTGGAAGTCTTGGTGGATAAGCTTGATGTCTTATAGCTTCCACATGCTTATCTTACTATATAGAAGGAATCTAAACTACAAGTATTTAACTTGTTTGATTATCCCAAGATTTATCTTCTTGAAATTTCACATCTCTTCTTACTATCAACTTCTTAGTAATAAGATTATACATCCTATATTCTTTAGATTGTTCACTATATCCCACAAATATATATTTTTCACTTCTATCATCAAGCTTTATCCTCATCTCTTCAAGAACATGAGCATAAGCTAGACAACAAAAAACTTTAAAATGAGAAATGCTAGATTTCATACCACTTTCGGATTGTTGAGGGACTTGATCTTTGAGACTGCTAGTTGGTGACATATTTAAAATATAAACCGAGCATGCAACTGATTCACCCCAGTGTTCATTTGACAAATTATTGGCCTTTAGCATACTTCTGGACATATTCATTATTTTCTGATTCTTCCTTTCAACTAGTCCATTATGTTGTGGAGTGTATCTTGTGATATGATGTCTCTTGATTCCATGATGCATGCAATATGTTGAAAAATCCTTGGAGTTGTACTCACCTCTTCGATCTGATCTGAGTACTTTGATATACTTCCCACTTTGTTTCTCTATCAAAGATTTAAATTCTCTGAATTTTTCAAATGTCGAACTGATTTGTGCTTGAGAAAATACATCCATGTCTTTCTACTAGAATCATCAATAAATGTTAGAAAATAAAATCTTCCTACTATTGAATGAGTTTGCATTAGACCAAAAGGTTCTGTATGAAACAATTCAAGGTGCTCGTTTTCTCTATAGGAAGCATCTGGAAAATTATCCATTTTGTGTTTGGCCAAAATACAACTCTTGCAGGAGTTTTTCCGTTCATTTATAATGGGAAAACCTTTCACCATATATTTCTTATGTAAAAGACTAACACTGCTAAATGGTAAATGACCATATGTAAGATGCCACAACCAAGTCTCGTATGAGCTTGATACAATTTGGGCATATGACCGTAACAAATTTACATTTCTTAATATAAAAGGGAACAATCCATTTTTGGTCATCTGCATTATAGCTATAATTTTCTTAATGGGTGGTTGGTCCAATATTGTATACTTCGAACCTTCAAAAATGAACTTATAACCATGTTCATTCATCTGACCTACACTCATTAGATTATGTATAAGACCAGGTACATAATAAATATCATGAATATCCTTCTTTTCATCTTGTTTGGTCAATACATAAATTATACCCTTGCCTACAACTTTCTTTTGATAATCATCTCCCAATTTAATTTGAGATGTGATAAATCTATCTAAACTAGAAAACAAATCTTTGTTACCTGTCATATGATTGTTGCAGCCACTATCCAACAACCAAAGCTCATGACTATTTCTTTCTATTTATGTGACTTGACATGAAAAGAACATTGATTCAAATCTTCCTTCTTCAGTGTTGGTAACATTTTCTCTGCCCTTATTCATATTTGCTTGCTTCTTTCTGCATTCACTTTCGTAGTGACCAAATTTCTTGCAATAATAGCACTGGACCCTTCATTTGTCAATCCATCTTGGTTGATTAAAATGTTTGGCTCTCCCCCTTTGGTTCTGAGAGTGTCTCTGTGGATGATCTGACTATTCACTCTGTTTTGAACATTCTAAAGTTGACCTCTCTTTTGTTTGAGAGTGATCTTTGCATCGTCTTCCTCTACTTCTATTCCCTCGACCTCTACTTTTGCTTAAGGAGGCGTGAGATTGAAATACATTCTCCAAAGATTCAATATTTCGACTGAACCTACTTTCATGAGTTAACAAAGATCCCATGAGTTCTTCAACTGTCAATTGTGATAGGACTTTTGACTCTTCTATGGTGACCACGACCATATTAAACTTATCAGGAAAGCTTCAAAGTACCTTCTCAACGACCTTTTTCTCTTGAATGTCTTCTCCATTGGTGAGTGGTTGATTCACGATACTCGTGACATGGGTCATAAAATGATCTACATAATCTAAATCCTTCATTTGAAGAGTCTCAAAACTCTTTCTAAGTGTCTGCAACTTTGCATTTTTTACTTTATCAGTGCCCTCATAGGCTATTTCAAGAGTACCCCATGCATGTTTGGCATGATCTACTGCTACGATTTCGGGGAAAATATATTCCTCTAGCCCATGCTGCCGTAGAACTTTGCTATCCTTCTTCTTGAATTCTCTAAGGGAATTTCTCTACGCATTTTTCATTGCTTGTAGATCCACCGGATCTGATTCGTGAAATCCAGTAACTACTGCTTCCCAACAATCTTCATGTCGAAGGAAGTTTTTCATCTTAATAGAACATACATCATAGTTCTTACCCGTTAAACTTGTCCTCGTACCAGTGCTCTATTGTGGCTAGACACCATGAATCTCGTGTTGATAGTGGGCTCCCCCTTTCATGCTTAAATCTCGACCGAAATACTTTTCCTCTGTCGACACAGAAAAAAACAAAGAACTTTTTACGCCTAGACGCTCCGTTTCCTCATCTTGACACTTCCTGTCCACACCAAGACGCATGTCCAAAATCCAGATTTTTTTTTTTGAAAGTGTCGAGAATATGGATGTGCCCTGTACACTAGTTGGGTCGTCCGCCTTCTAGCTGGAAGCTCCGTGTACATTGGCAAGGGGGCATTCATCTCCAAAAATGAAAATTTTCGAAGGGTTTTCTCTCAAAATTTCATCCCAGAAAAGCCTAGAAACTACTCCTCTTCCTGTTCAATTTCAAGCAGAGACAACCATAAACAAAACATAGCATACACACAATGCAACTATGGAGTGGTTCAACTCTTCTCTACATTCACATAAAAAACTAAATTGAAAATACATGATCTGAGATAATTCTCTAGAATACTCCATCCTACACCTACTTAATAAATGCATACTTACATATTTTGTCTGTGCATTTAAAATGCCTATCTACTATGAGTTTGGTCAAACAAGTAGTGGAGGAATTACTCCATTTAACAAAGTAGAGAAGGAAGTAGCACATGCTTATAATCACGCTCAGCATGAGTAAACATATGCAATGAATATGCGATTATTTGCACTTATGAAAGGATGAGAAAGATTATAACGAGAATCATCATAACCTATGCTGATAGACGCTGGTTATCAGACCCGCTGAATGCGAAGCTGTTGAGAAAGGGCTGGTTTAATGCTTGGGCCAAAGAACTCTGCCCGTTTAATAATGGCTGGCTCAAACCCAGTTTGACATTTAATGGAGAGAAAGATTGATTGACGAATCCGGGTTGGTTAATCAATGGCTGGTTCACTAATGGAAATCAATGGCGGGCTGGTTACATGCAGCTGATTAACTAAGGGATGACCGTTAAGACGAGTATAAGGTTGGGCGTTCAATGGCTTATTGAATGGGGATAAAGGCTGATTGCTCAATGGAGTATTGGAGACGTCTTCGCAACAACCGATGCTTAGAATGTTTATGAAAACTGACACACCAATAGAAAAATTAATGGCTCCTAAGTTTGCAGAGATTTCTCCATGGTGGGTTCAGCTATAATTACCCAACAGAATCTGCAGACAATTCAGATAAATATTTCCGTAGATCAGCTGGAGCTCCTAAATGGAATCCGGTGATTGGTCATCGTTTGCATGAAGGCGAAAGAGGACGACAACATACATATATACAAACATAGAATGCTTAAACTGTTTAGTAGAGAGAGTTGATAGTGATGCAGGTCGTTGGAGTGTCAATAATGGGAAATTTGGTTATCCTGGTACTGCAGGGGATAGAACTAAACCTTTTTTTCTAACATTTTTAGCTGACTCAACCACATTGAATAAAGTGTGTAACATCTCTGGCTTTATATATTATATAAAATTAGTTTTAGATCTTTAGCTATAAGATTGGTGAAAGTTGTTTTACTGTCCAATTTTATTAATGACCACATTTTTAATGTTTTAAGGTTATTATTAATTAGTTTGACCTTAAAAGAAATGAATAAATTAAAAAGTTACTCAACCACGTTGAATAAAGTGTGTAACATCTATCCCTTTATATATTATATAAAATTAGTTTTAGATTTTTAGCTATAAGATTGGTGAACATTGAATAAAGTGTGAAACATCTCTCTTTATATATTATATAAAATTAGTTTTACATCTTTAGCTATAGGATTGGTGAAGGTTGTTTTACTGTTCAACTTTATTAATGATCACATTTTTAATGTTTTTTTTTTCTAATTGAATGAGTTACTCCTAATTAGTTTGACTTTAAAACAAACAAATGAATAAATTAAAAAGTGGATAACTTCAACTATTTTAAAGTTGAAATTCTTCTCTAAATTTAATAAGAATTTTTCATTATTATTAATAATTTTTATTTTAAATATTAAAGAAAATTAATAAATTAAAAAACTGTACAAATTTAATTTTTCTAGTTGAAATATAAATTCATGTAATTGATAGAACTTTGACCCTAAAAATTTGTCTTAAATTTTTTTCATCCATTAAAAAACTCTAATTATAATAATTTGAAAAAAAAAATACATTAAAACTTAGATTCATTATATAGAAAAAATAAATGTGTATCCACTTTTTAGGTCACTCTAAAATACAAGATCTATTTTAACACTAGATCTATGAAGCACCCAGAGAGATTAAATCTTTAGAGTGTAAAACTTAATAAAATATTTGCACCTTTAAATTTAATTCATCTTAAAGCTTAATATATCAAAGATTAAAATGAATCTAAACTACTTAAATACTAATAAAAACTTTAACATATGACCAATAAATATTAATATTTGCACTTTAAATGTTAAATAAATGATACTAAATTATGATAAGTAAATTTATTTTTTCAAAGTTTATATAATTTATTTTTAAAAAATGTAAAATACATTTATTAATATCTATCTATCTATCTATCTATCTATCTATATATATATATATATATATATATATATATATATATATATATATATATATATATATATGTATGTAAGTATAAAATTTATAAAAAACAATATTTTTATTAACAAATGGATCAGGCATTAGTATTGGCCTGTCTCTTCTCCTCGGTGGCATGGCTATAAAAATTCTCCTCTTTTCTTTTCTTTGCTACAGAAAGAAAATAAAATTTTCTCGGCTCTGATACCAAATGGTGCAGACCCCGAACCTTGGGCCAAAATCCACGTAGGATCATTCTAAAATTCCCTTGAGCCAAAGTGGCTCCTTTGATTCCCACTGGAACCTCTAATGAATCCACAGGTTCCTTGTAAAAAATCGCCCTATGTAACTTGACACCAAGCGCGAGTTTTTCCTTCTCCAAGTGACCACGACCTTGTTTTAGCGCAAACATCTTTCGCAACTCATCTGTTCGTGAGTCGAAGGCCCTCAAATTTTCTTCACCAAATGCCGATACCTGAGATGCGATGGGGTATGGCTCCTTCCTTGACAACGCCCTCCACGCATAACTGTCAGCTAGGGCTAAGTATTAGCACCTCTTCACAACTCACGACCTCACGAGTTGGAGTGTTGAACTTTGGCACTCTCCCTTTGTGAAACTCCGAGAGGCGATGGTTGACTTCCCTTTTCATACTTCTCGCAACTCACATTCTCACGAGTTGGAGTGTTGAGACTTCCTGCTCCTCCTTTGTGAAAACTTGAGAGGCGATGGGTCAACTGTGGGTTGACTCCTTCAATGTGGTGAGTACATGCCACCTGTCGCCACTTACGCCTTTCTCTAGGGGGTAATTGTTCACACCACCTGTTAACCTTGCGGCCCCCACTTGATGGATGTGTCGCGCATTCACATGAGCCCTCGGCTCTTGGCACTTCGTGATCTCGCACGTTGAAAAGAACCTCTTTCAACCCCCGAGTCTTTGATACGCAATAGCTTTGCAGGGTTCTAATCCAACGGTTCTCCTGTGCCTTGGATCCAATGGTTGTTCCTGCTCCTTGCTACTCGAAAGTTCGTGTGATCAAAGAATTTGGTCTATAATCTAAAATCACGATATGTGATACCTGCGAAGACTCAGATCTGATGGTCCTCCCGTAGCTTGGATCCAATGGTCTGGATCTCTTCCTCCCTTCTCGCAACTTCGGGACTTTGCGACTCCAAGAGTTTGGTCTTCAACCTCCAAACTCATGAACCTCGAGTTCACGAAATGATCCGACGACCCAAACTAACCACGATCGACGGTCCTCGTTGACCCTTGACATGAGCGAAATGAGTTTTTCCAACCCTTATCTGCCCTGCAACTCCTCTGGATCCTACGATCCTCGCGACTTCACGAATTCTCTACGGAGAATTCCGACCATTCAATTTCTTCCTCAAGAATCTGTGTGAAACGAGCCAATATTCTTCCCTCGAAACTTAACCTTCTATGCGATGAGTTCACTTCCTTGTATCCCTTTGAAGTGTTTCGATCTTCGTCTACCTTTGAAATGTTCAAAGGTGTTATCCCTCCTGAGCTTTCGCTTGCAAATTCAAGCCTCCAAAAGGGTTCCTGCTTGCACTCCTTGCGGAAAACTTTCAAATACTCCAGGGTATTTGATCTTTCGACTTTGTGCACTTTCTACAACAACAATCCTTCAACCTTAGAACCTTTGTTGGTAAGTTCTAAGGCCTCGACTAGCCTGCGCAGACCTTGCACGACTTCTTTGCTTCACCTGCGCTTCTGCTGGAATGAGAATGATGGTATCCCTCCTGAGCTTTCTGAGATAAGACTCAGAACCCTTGTCAATGCACACCTTGAGGATGCTTCACTGCACTCCTTGCAGGAACTCTCTCAGGAAGAGAAATAATTGAAACTCATCCTCTTTCTCTCTCAGACTTCATACATTCAACATGAAATCATACATTTAACATGGCATAGCATCACAACAAAGGCATAACAGAGAGAATAAAAAAACTATAAGCATTCCATTCAACATATGTAAACAGTAAGCATCATAACACCATGAAATCTGAGTCAAAGTTTCATATATTAACTCAAATACTCCTGTACATGGGTTCTTCTCTACAAATCTCTACTACAACTCTCTTCTTATTCTCTATGCTAATCATACAACAACAACTATGATACAAAGGTGAGGGTGTCTATATCCTTTCTCCCTCCTACACTCTAACTGTCTAATCTATGAATTCAAATCTACCTACTTTCATTAACTAGGCTTAAATGCCTTTTAAATTGACAGATGAGAGAAAATCCCTCCAGATCTGTTTACAACATGCAAGTACATTTCCCTTAAATACTACATTAACATCTATTCATTAATTTTTCAAAAACATTTCAACATGTGCAAAATGTGTGTTGCGCTCCTCCAACTATCTTTCGGCTTCATGCTCGCTTGGATGGCTACTTACGATGCTCCTGCATCATGTTATGAACATTGAACTTTGAGTGCAAGGAAAGAAGAGGATTATAGATAGAATAAACATTGTTGAAGAGAAGATTTCAAGTTTTCCCTCATGGATTCATGGTCAGGCTAGGGGGTGAACCGGGAAAATGATTTGGCTGCCCATTTCTAATGTTGGGAGGAACGTGGTTGTTCCCTTTGTCTTCTTGTGAACTAGTTCAGATATGTAATCTCTTCCTTATCTATTTTGAATTATCGTATATCTGATGTAGTGAAATCGTTGAATCTAAATCGAAATTATGTTCCATCTCTTTGAATTAATTCGGTAGAGTAGTAATGCCCTCTTTTAAATCGGTATGAATATCATAACCTTGGCGAAATCTATTCAATGTATGAAGTATAAAAGGAGACTGATAGAATGCATTGCAAATTAATGTTGAGTAACATTTTTACGTTTGAGTTAATCTCGAATGAATATTAAAGTCTGCCTTTTAATTTTTATGATAATTAGAAGGAAATTACATGGTTGAATTCTGGTATAATCCCTTTTTAAACTACGTTATTATTATGGAGATAGTTGTAGGATAATTACCAGTATATCGAAACTCCAGTGTACAAAATTATCTAAATGTAAATGGACATGAACCTAAGAACTTTGCATAGGGTATTTATACTTCGGTAAGAACTAATGCGCCAAGTGATGATAACGATTAGGGTTTTATTTTAAGTACCGAATAGCCCAACACAAATAAAAAAACAAGGTATGACAGAAATCACAATCAATATTTCTTTTACCTATATATATATGCCTAAGTATTACAGTGGAAATGGACAGGATTATGAGTACACAAGTTGTAAGTGATTTCCTTCCGACATGTCTGCAACTTTTTCCTTTTAGATCTTAATTCCAATAGTGTTCACATACAACTGGAAGACAGATAGATATTTAATCCATATATATATATATATATATATATATATATATATATATATATA
>ML802043.1:33304-56132 GCA_009831015.1 Picea engelmannii
TTTTACAGAATAAAGATACTATTAAAAAAAACGTCAAATCAAAATTTAAGGAAAAAATGTGGTGTGATAAAGAGTTAGAGGGAAAAAGAAAATTAAGGTACTATAAAGATGTAATCAACCCTAATCTAGAAGATCAAAATTATTTATCTGTTTTTCCAAGTGTAAAGAAAAAAATATGCATTTCTAAGATAAGAACAAATTCTCACGAGCTCCATAGTGAAACTGGGCATTGGTCAATTCCTAAAACGCCATGGGATGAAAGAGTGTGTCACCTTTGTGACACTAAGAAGGTTGAATATGAAAAACACTTTCTCTTAGATTGTCCAGCCTATACCCATATTAGATCTCATTTTCAAAATATTGATCACACTACCAACCTTCCTAACCTCTTAACTCAACAAAAGTATGGTGATCTTGGAAACCTTCTCTTAATTCTTTTCAAGCACAGAAACAAAATTCTAAAGAATCACAAGTAATCACTTTCCCTCTTAAGGTCTGATAGACCAATTAGGTCTTAGTGGACGTTAATCATCATCAGCATCATCATCATAATTTTTTTTTTTTATGGTAGATTCAATAAATTAGAGGTACATTACAAAATAGCTCAAACACTTGTCTGTAGAACTTTCATTAATACATTACGAACAATCTTTATTAGTAAAATATTGAACCCTTATATTGTCTTTTTCATTACAATATATAACATTAATATTCATCTTTACTCCATGAAGTCAAAATAGTTAAGGTTTCATCACCAAAAACATGTTACAACTGATAAACTGCTTACTTAACAAATTACCAACTAATTTTCCGTTCATTCCTACAATTTAGGGTTTCAGTTACTGAATAACTTATACACCCTAATATATTTATGTTACATATATTTAAAGGAAAAAATGTTTCATTATTTGATCTTGATGCTGGCATACTCCTTTATGTGTTGACTGGTGATTTCATGGCAACCCAAAATTTTGCTGCGAAATCTTTGTTTGAGTAGTTTCGTAGAAAAAGTTGCTGCGAAATATTTGTTTTCACTTTACGGTGTTGAAAATTGATTCAATATTGATCCAAAATCTTTTGATGACTTCACACACACAAAAAAAACCATGATTTATCCTGAGTGTTATCAAACTATTCCACTACAACTTCGACCAACAAGTCCAGATTATTTTTTTCCATTTGTTCCTTTCTCAGTCTTTCCTTTGTCTTCAATGTCCTATTTTTCTTGTATATATCTTTCATTTGTTTGTGTAGAGGTAAATATCCATTGACCATTATTTTTATATTCTCCAAGGATTCTCCATAGAGGTCCAACTGTTTCGGTATCGTCTCTTTCATTTTCCTATTTTCTCCCCTTAGTCTTACAATTTCAACCTTAACTTCCTTCAATTGTTTCTTTAATATTTTAGCTATCATGTCTTATTTTTCTAAAGGAGATTGAACATCAACCACTTCTTCAACAACACGTTGAATATGTGTCTCATATTTGGTCTCTTCAACATGGATCTCCTTCCTTGTTGATGATCTGGTTATAGGTCTTCCAAGCCTTTGTTTGTAAATTACTTCTCGACTAAACATCACTTTCTTTCCTGGTGCAGGTTTTTCTTCTACAACACCTTCAATTTCATGACAAGGAAATGTCTCATCTATAGGAATTTCATTTGCAGGAATTTGTCTCTTTGTTGTAGACCTGGTAAATGGTTTCCCGGGATTTTCCATTGTTGTTGTTTCAGGAGTGAAAATGATTTTTTTTCCTTTCAACTTGCTCCTCTTACTGTCAATGGTTTTCTCCATATCTATAGCTATTTCAACACCTTGAAATGGATTTTTACCCTTTTTCATGGATCCATTACTAAGAGAAGTTTTGGTTGCAGTTTCAGGGGTTTGAATCACAATAGGTTGTTCTTTGTTATCTCCGTTTTTCATTTTTAAACTACTAGAAGCTTCTTTAGTAATTGTGGAAGGAGTATTTCCCTTGGATGGTGGGGAGCTAGTTGTTTCAACAAAAAATACTAATGCAGAAAAAAATAGTTCCATTCCATGTTTTCTTTCCTAAGTTCCTCAAGGAATAATAGTTTAATGATACTGAAATGGAACAGACTAGGCTCAACTTGATTAGATTTATCTTGTACTTTATCAACCATTTTCCCTAGGATTCTACAAAGATAATATGGGATATTTAGGGATTTCTTACCTTTAAAGTGCATGAGAAATTTTATATGGTACAGGTACGCCTTGTTGAATCGCCCCTCACAAGTGAAGTATATTTGTATTACTCTCAACACCTAATCATGATGTTCTAACATGTAGCTCCTAGGAACCCCTTTTGACAAGTTCTAGTTTTGAAATTTTGTTTTGAAATATTAATTGTAGTAGGAGGACTCCAAAGGTGTCCCCTTAAACCACGTCTCACCTTGTAGAGGCATCCCTATTGTCGAGGAAATTCTTTGTTTATTGACTTGAATCTCCAGTGATCCAAACTTCGTTTTGACCCCATAAAAATTTAGGGAAAATTGTTCATGCACATCCATGTGTCCTCCATACATAGATTTTCACAGAATGTGAGGCATCCTACTACTTGTAAAGATTCTTTGAAAATAGGATTTGATTCTAGCAATTGCAAACCCTGGGGTTTGAACATCACTATGTTACCACCTTTGTGTACTTTCTTCTTTTTCTTGTTTTTCTCCATGGTTGAAACTTAGTAAAGAGTACTATAATGATGGTGGGTGCATAGGGTATCAAATATTAAAAAACATGCAAGGGAGGCCTGGTGCATTAGGTTTTATTTTGAAGATAGAGCTACAGGGCTTTAGCAACAGAGATTTCACAACAAATAAGATAACACATCTTTGATAGGAGATTAGGGTTTTAGTGTTATGTTTTTAGTGTTGTTATTATGTTATTTCCAAATTTCATGAGCATTCAATGCATTTCCAAAACAACAGTATAAAGAGGATCACTAAAAGAAAAAAAAATCACAAGGTATGGAACATTTTATCTTGGGAAACCCTCATGGGGAAGAAAACCCAACAAAACTTCCTCAATAATAGATTTCTAGTGTAATGCCAAGACTAAGACCAAAAAACCAAAGACAGACCAAGACCAAGCATGTGCCTATTTTCTCCTCTGTTCGACTGCTTCCTACAACTGCAATTGTCTTCAAGATATGCACATTAGATGAGTGAGTGAGTCTGTTCAAATGATACACCATTCTCACATATAAATACAAGTTGTGAGGTGGTGCTAGGGTTGTGACTCTTCACTTGGTGGAGTCAGCTTATCCTAAAGTGGTTGAAACCACTTTACAATTACTAGGGTCCAAACTTACAAATACCACCATAAAAACACATGTTGACCAATCCAAAAAAGGGGATTTGATATTATACAAGACTTGACTTGATCAATCCAAAAAAGGGGATTTGATCTATACAATAATGACTCAAATATAAGTAGAATATTCTTCGAAGTTACAATAATAAAATACTCCCCCTTAACGATATTGGTGTTCTAATGACATGACTCAATACAACATCATCAAGAGTAGGAGAAGGAAACATTATCATCAACATTTGGAACACTCAATAACACATCTATAAATCATCATAAGTTTTTCTCAACATCGAAATAATAAAACTGGAACAACAACATCTATATGTGGTAACAGAATGAGGGAGGAGCATCAACAACAACATCTATGGTACTCTGACAGACTGTCCTTACTAGACCTTCGGGATCTACCCAGGAATCATAATATTCCCTAGGATATAGAATCCTAACTGAGCTACCACTACTAACCACAACTAGTATATACATGCACAGGTACTATGACATACCATATTTACCGAAACTTCGGGATATGGCCAGGGATGTTTAGTCCCCTACGATATACAATCCTAACTGAGCTACCCTCTATTATTCAGGATAACATAGTATCATAAAAATCACTCCCCCTTTAGAGGGAGGTCCTTTCGGACTACACCAATCTTGTCTCGAAAGTACTCAAACTTCAAATGAGAGAGAGACTTAGTCAACACATCTTCAACCTGCTCATTTGTGCCAACATATTGGATATTTACAACTCCCTTTTGCACCATGTCACGAATGTAGTCATCTAAATAGACCTATCAACAACTTCTAAAGCCATATGGATTCACAATAGGTGGAATATGCTGCAATGTCATCTGCTTCTGCCATGCTAAGAGAAATACTAGACTATTTCCTTCTTTTCCATGAAGTCATGGGTGACCCAAAACTGAAACAACATCCTGAAGTGATCTTTCTTTCTGAATCACTTCCAGCCCAATCTAAATTAGTATAACCATACAGTATGAATTCATGATATCTAATATAATAAAGAGCATAAACCAACATACCCTTAAGGTATCTCATCACATGATTTGCAGCTACAAGGTGAACACATCTGGAATCCACTAGATACTGACTCAAGGTGTTAAAAAAAAATCATATATCTAGCCTTGTATTCGTTAGATACATCAAAAAACTGACAATATGTCTATATAGAGTAGAATTAACTAACTATGACAAAGTATCAACCGAGAGCTTCAAATTCATCTCCATCGGGGTGGCCATGGCTTTAAATTCTAACATGTCAAACTTCTTTAGTATTTCAACTGCATACTTTCCTTGGTTTAGGAATATCTTCACTGGGCTCTACCAAACTTCATGAATTAAGAAATAATGCATCGGGCCTAGGTATTTCATCTCAAATTATGCAACGATCTTATTTTTGCAATCTGTGATGAGATTTTCTTCTCCTATCAAGAATAAATGTTAAGCCCTAAATAGTGGCTCATTACCCCTTAATTAGGGTATATTACATTAGTAATGTTATTTTATTTATGTCGGCTTGAGTCCATTAGTTGTAATTGTACACCAAGGCGACATTTTCATTTGGAATCATATTCTATTTGGACATTTATGTGGGGTATAAGGAGGTTTCCCCCTCGAAGAGGCTTATTACCTGGAATTTTCTCATTTTCAAGGCAATTAGTACTTATTATGAATTTTTTCTATGCTATATTGATATCTGGTTTTTAACATATGGTATCAAAGCTCAAGGTCTTGGGGTTTCACTGCTACATTTGAGACACCTTGGAATTTTCACTATAATTTGTTTTCTACGATGTTTCATAAGTAACCCTTTGGGTGATATTTAGTAGATGAATCAAGGTATGTTGGGTTAAAATTTCAGCTCCTGAGGCCTTACACTTTAGGAGATACATCCTATGTAATGTAGGGTTCTCAAATCATCCTGAATTGAGTCATCATGACATTTTTGCTATATTTTTTTTCATAATGTTTCAAACCCTGAAATCTAGAGAATATTCACATAAATTATTAATTTATATGTGATAAACATTTCAACTTCTTGGTCATCTTACATTTGTATATACACCCTTTGGAAGACAGGGTATTTGACTAGTCCTATTGACTAGTCTCAAGCAGGTGTTCTAGGTAAAACTATCATAAATTCTTCCTAGGGTATCCAAATTGAGTGATACTAGTTGCATTGGATAGTGGAAAGTCTTTAGTATTTCTGATACAAGTTTCATAATTTTATATCAATTATTTTGTGCAGGGCATGCTATACAAGTGATATGTCCTAGAAAGGACAAAAATCAACAAGACGTGGGGAAGTTACCATAAATTCCACTTAGCACATCCAATTTTGACTAGACCCATGGCATTGTAGAGAAGAAATATCATAGAAATACAAAATAGAAAATTTCATACCCGGAAGAGATGAAATTTTGGAGATACAATAAAATTAAAAGTGTCTAGAAGAAACACCTCAAAATCAAGATCTAAAGTGATACTTGGCCAACAAGACACCAAAAAAGGAACTTATACACCAAATAAGCCTCCAAACAATCCCACTTGGACACTTGATGAAGGTGAAGAAATGAGTAGGGACATAAATGATTTACAAAAGAAGACAATAAAAAAATATGAACTACAAGGGATGATGGATTCAATGGAAGATAAGTTGGAGGAAATAATGGATACTAAGACCAACGAATTTCCTAATATCGATATGAGTAAATTTGATGGCAATGATCCAATCACATGGATACTTCAGATGGAGAAATTCTTTGATCTACATAATGTGCCACATACACAAAATGTATAGATTGTTTCTTTATATTTAGAACCCAATCAATTTGTGTGGTATCGATGGCTTTGTTCTTGCAAATCACTCTTCACTTGGAAAATTTTTACAGAAGAAATGATAGCACACTATGTGGATACAAGGAGAAATACCTTGTTTAGCCAATTGATAAATCTCAAGAAAAAGGGTTCAGTTATAGAGCACGTTGAGAACTTCCAAAGATTGAATATAAAGGTAACAGATATCCTAGATGAGCACTTGATCGATGTATCCATAGGAAATTTAAGGGATAACATTAAACATGAGGTTCATCTTTGGGAACCCAAATCATTGGAGAATTCATTTAGGGTGGCAAGAAATATTGAAAGTGAAAATATGGCTATGGATACTAGAAGGACCACTCTTAACATCTATCAAGATAATAATGTTCCTTCTTCTAAAACACCTCAACCTACAAGTTTGACACCTCAACAATTGGAGGAAAGAAAAGCAAAAGGTTTATTCTTTAATTGTGATAGCAAGTACAGTAAGGGACATAAGTGTGGTGAGAATAAATTATTCTACATAGATTGTGAAGATGAAGAAGAAGAAGAACAAGAACCATCTCAAGATGAAAATCTAGATGTGATTTCTTCTGAAGAGTTGACTCCCACGATATCGTGTAATGCATTAGCTGGAATTACCACTCCTCAAACCCTCAAGATCATAGGATATATCAAAAATAAAATGGCAATAGTCCTAATTGATTCTGGTAGTACTCATAATTTCATTCACTATAAATTATCCAAAGCTCTCAATTTATTTTTTTATCCATCACCAAATTTTCAAGCAATGATTGGAGATGGAGGAACTATCATTTTCTCAGGAAAATGCAATAAGATCAATATTACTATGGGGGAATATGTAGTGAATATTCCAATGATTTCTATACCCATGGGTGGTGTTGATGTCGTACTAGGAATCCAATGGTTAAAATAATTAGGAACAATGACTTTTAATTTTCAAGAAATTTTCATGAAATTTGTATTGGAAGGAAAATAAATTGAGTTAAGAGGTATCACAGAGAAACCCATTAAGGTTATGAGCTCCAATGGCATGAAACAAATATTGAAAAAGGGGCATCAAGGTGTAATTTCACAATTGTGCTCACTAGATGTTCAAACATCTAAGCCATCTATTCCCCTAGATCTCCAAAGGATCATTGATAAGCATTCCAAAGTATATGAAGAGATTCCCAAATGTCTTCCACCCACTCGAAATCATGTTCATGATATTCACCTAATTCCTGGGAGTGTTCCTCCTAACATCAGGCCATACAGATAACATGGTGCCTAGAAGAGTGAAATTGAGTGCATGGTTGAAGAAATGTTAGAGGTTGGCATTATTAGACCTAGCCAACGTTCTTACTTTGCATTGGTGGTAATGGTGTTCAAGAAAGATGGCTCATGTTGTATATGTCCAGATTACAGAGAGCTCAACAAGATAACTATTAAAGATAAGTTTCTGATTCTCATTATTTATGAATTGTTAGATGAACTACATGGAGCAATCTGTTTGACAAGGTTTTTATATTCGTTTAGGGTATAATCATATTAGAATGAAGGAAGAAGATATCCCAAAAACAACATTATGAACTCATGAGTGCCATTATGAATTTTTGGTCCTGCCTTTTGGACTTACAAATGCACCTTCCACATTCCAAGGGTTGATGAATTCCATTTTCAAGCCCTTCCTTCAAAAATTTGTGTGAGTATTTTTTGATTATATACTAATCTATAGAAAGTCTTGGGAGGATCATGTCCAACATGTTGACAAGGTGCTACAACTACTAAAGGAGAAGAAACTATATGCCAAACCATCCAAATGTTTCTTTGAGGTGAAGGAGGTAGAGTATTTGGGTCATATTGTATCTCATTAAGGTGTCAAGGTAGACCCTAACAATATTAAGGACATTATGGACTGGTCGATTCCCAAAACATTGAAGAATCTTAGAGGATTTTTGGGTTTGACAGGTTACTACTGCAAGTTTCTTCGACACTATGGAAGAATAGAAACACATTTAACGACACTAACTAAGAACAATGCATTTTCATGGACTCCAGAGGAAACTAAAGATTTTGAACAACATAAAGAGGTGATGTGCAAATCTCTTGTCTTGACCACTCCAGACTTCACAAAAACCTTTATTGTGGAATGTGATGCCTCAGGAAATGGAATTGGTGCTGTACTAATGCAAGAAGGAAGGCCCTTGTCTTTTGAAAGTCGACCACTCAATGGAAAGGACTTACACAAACCCATTTATGAGAAGGAAATGATGTCAATACTACATGCACTAAAGAAATGGCGCCCTTACTTAAGATTTAGGCACTTCAAGGTCAATACATATCATGGTAGTCTTAAATACTCCTTGGAACAAAGACTATCTTCATAAGAACAACAAAAATGAGTGACCAATATATTGGGTTATGATTTTGAAATAGTCTATAATAAAAGGGAAGAAAAATGTTGTGGCAGATGCACTCTCAAGAAAGGATCAATATGTTAAGGCCTTTCTCTGTGCTATCTCGATTATCCAACCTGATTGGATAATAGAAGAAAGGGATGAATGGAAGAATGATGAAAACATGTGGACTATCATTCAAAGGTTGCAACATGATTCCAGTGCATCAAATACATTTACATGGAAGAATTATTCACTATGGTACAAATATCGCTTATATTTATGTAAGAACTCCCAAATCAAACAAAAGGTACTATTGGGATTGCACACCTCTCTAGTAGGAGGGCACTCAAGATTTTTGAAAACCTACCATAGGGTCAAGAAGGAATTTTTTTGGGATGGCCTTAAAACTGATGTTCAAAGGTTTGTGGAAGAATGTTTGGTTTGCCAACAAAATAAGGTGGAAACAAATAACACCCCAGGTATTTTACAACCATTAGCCATCCCAAGTTAGCTCTGGGAGGAGGTTTCCATGGATTTCATCACAGGGTTACCAAAGTCTGAAGGAAATAGTGTCATTGTGGTGATTGTTGATAGACTGACCAAGTACGCACACTTTTGTGCACTCTCTGATCCCTTCAAATCCAGTACAGTTTCCATCACATTCAAGGAGACAGTTTGAAAGCTACATGGTAGCCCAAAGATTATTGTAAGTGACAAAGATCCCCTCTTCACTGGACATTTTTGGACATGATTGTTTTCTTGTTTGGGTACTCAATTGGGTCATATTTCATCCTATCATCCTCAATTTGATGTACAAATCGAGATAGTGAAAAAATGTTTGGAAGGATACCTTCATTGCTTTGTCTCTGATAAACAAACACAATGGTTCAAATGGTTACCCTTGGTAGAATGGTGGTATAACACTTCCTTTCATACTGCAAAAAAAATGACACCATTTATGACACTCTATGGATACCACCCTCCTTCCATCACTTCTTCTCTAAAATAAAAATCTATGGTTCAAGAAGTGGAAGATCACATCAAGCATCAACAACAAGTTATCCAAATATTAAAGGACAACCTGACCATGGCACAAAACCACATGAAACAACAAGCAGATCGACATCGTAGTGAAAGACATTTTGAAGTAGGGGATTTGATGTTTTTAAGACTACAACCATACAAACAGATGTCCCTAAAGCAAGCCAAGAAGGATAATAAATTATAACCAAAGTACTATGGCCCTGATAAGGCGTTTCAAAAGATTGGTACTATGGCATACAAATTGCAGTTGCTTACATCTTCACGAGTACACCTAGTTTTTCATGTTTCATGCTTAAAGAAGGTTATAGGTGACAAGATCCTAGTTCAAACTGTATTTCTAGAACTTGACGAGGAAGGAAAAATCATATTGGATACTGAAACCATCACTGACACACGAATTTTATAGTTGAGGAATAGATCCAAATTAGAGTATCTCATTAAGTGGAGGAAACTAATGGTTGAAGATTCCACTTGGAAAGATGAGTCTTTTATAAACAAGGATCCATAGTTACTCAAGCATTGCAAACAATACTTGTCTCAAGGGGAGGGGAATGTTAAGCCCTAAATAGTGTCTCATTACCCCTTAATTGGGTCATATTACATTAGTAATGCCATTTTATTTATGTCAGCTTGAGTCCATTAGTTGTAATTGTACCTCCTAGTCTCCTATATATACCAAGGAAACATTTTCATTTGGAATCATCTTTTATTTGGACATTTATGTGGGGTATAAGGAGGTTTCCCCCTTGAAGAGGCTTATTACCTGAAATTCTCTCTTTTTCAAGGCGTTGAGTACTTATTTTGAGGTTTTTCTATGCTATATTGATATTTGAATATTAACAATAAATACTCCACATATAGTAGCAATACAACTAGCTCATCATTCATAAACTTAAAGTAAATATTATAATCAACTTTTCTCTTGGTAAATCCCAAGACCATCAGGAAACTGTCAATTCTACCATACCGAGATCTCAAATATTTGTTCAACTTGCAGACATGATTTTTTATATATTCAACTTCAAACCCTTGTGGTTGTTCTATGTACACTTATTCTTGAATAGCACCATTTAAGAATGTTATTTTCACATCCATCTAGTGCAACTTCCACTTCATTTTGGCTGTAAGAGCTATGATGGTTCTGATATAAGTGTATATTTCTACAAGAGATAATGTTCCTTCATAGTCAATACCTTCCCTTTGAGAAAATTTACGAGCCACAATTCTTGCCTTATATTTTTCAATACTTTCTTTTTCTGAATGTTTTATTTTGTATATACACTTGGAATATACCACATATTTGTTCTCTGTTTTGGGAACTACTTACCACACATAATTCTTCTTAATGGAATGGTATTCTTCTGTCATAGCATTCATCCATTCTTTCTTCTGAACGAGTTCTTCAAAGCAATTAGGTTCCTTATCTACGAGATTACAAATCAAATCCACATAGATGGAGAATGGATTAGGGTTCTTGGTTTGTCTCATGGTTCCTTCTAGGGAACCATACTTATCTACATCCTGAATGAGTTCTCTAGCCAAAGATGGCTTTCTCTTGTGAGAGATAGTCATACGGGGAGGTTCTTGAGATTCAATCATATCATGATCCTTTGGAATCTCATCATCAGGGGTAACTACAACTTCCTTCATGGGTTCTGCAACTATGGGAGCTACATGATCTCTTGAGTGATGCATATTAATCAAAGCTTATGTCTATGATGATCTCAATATGATGGTAACCTGGTATGTAGATTCTGAAATCCTTAGAGACATCATAGAATCCAACAAATATTCCCTTCTTTCCTGAAGGATCCAACTTAGTTCTCATTTCTTTTGGAATGTGTACAGATACTGGACAACCAAATATTTTGAGATGGCTTACTTACGACTTCTTTCTAGTGAACATTTATTCAGGGGTTTTGAATCCAATTGCACTATGGGATAATTTGTTCTCAACATACATTGTTGTTCTTGTTTCTTCAACCCATAAGTGCATTGGAAGATCTTGATCATGAATCATAGTCTTTACTACTTCCATAATCGTCCTATTATTTCCTCCTTCTACACCATTTTGTTCAGGATTATAGGGAGTGGTGAGCTCCCTCTTAATCTCGACATCTCTATAAAATATTCCAAATTCATTTGAAGTGTACTCTACTCCATTGTTTGACCTGAGTTTCTTGATTTTCTTTTCGGAGAGGTTTTCTACCAAGGCTTTGTATTCCTTGAAATTTCCAAGTACTTCATCTTTTGACTTCAATAAATAAATGCAAGTTTTATGAGAGTAATCATCCATAAATGATACATAGTATAGATACCCACTTAGAGAGGTTGATGACATTGGACCGAATAGATCTGAGTGGACAAGTTCCAAAATTCCTTTTTCTTTACTATCACTCTTTGGAAAAGGATTCATTTTGTTCTTTCCTTTTTCACATCCCTTGCATACACTGTCATGATCAATCTTTATTTCTGGTAAAAATATAACTACCTTTCTCACATATGGTAAGGATTTGTAGTTGATGTGAGATAGCCTTCTATTCCAAAGTTAATAGAGACTTTCAGTATAATAATTCAAGGATAAATCTGAGTGACCCTTTAACATGTACAAACCACCTTATGCTATTCTTATAACAACTACATATTCTATAGTTTTTCCTTTAGACCACATAAGAACTTTACCACCTACGAATGCAACCCTGAAGCCTTTCTTATCTAGAGAAGAAATAGAAAGTAATTTCTTTTTCAAACCTCGTACATATAGTACATCCTTCATTCTCATCGGAGTTCCTGAATCAAGTTTGTAGATGGCTTCTCCCAATACTTTGATTGGGTAGTGACAAAAATCTCCAAGTGAAAATTTCTGGGAGGAGTTTGTCTCTACAATATTGGAGAGCATGTTATTCTAACCTTTCATGTGTTTAGAGTGTAATAAACCTCAATTTGGTCATATATATATATATATATATATATATATATATATATATATATATATATNTATCTATATCTATATCTATATCTATATCTATATCTATATCTATATATATTAATATGAGGCATAAATCTCAAATCACACTTTATAGGTTTATCGATACATGGGGAAAGAATCTTCATTCCACCATAAATCTTCTATGATGCAATTTATTTCTGACCTACCATAAGATGTCAAATTTTCTTGCCTGATGTAGAACTTATAAGGTTAAATCTCCTAGAATTTTAGAAATTTCCCTTTTCTTGCCAACCTACTGATCTATATCCATAATACCTATACCATAGATTAGGCTTGGGGTTTATATTCCTAATCTTCATTTACATAAGATATTTCTATAGGTCATGCGCAATAGTATCCAACTTGTCCATTTCAACAAAACTAAAGAAGTTTTTTCCCTATGTATATATACATATATATAAAGGGATATATGCATGGGGTCGGGTTATACTCCATAGTAGGAATATGTGACTTAAACGATATACGTTTAGATTCCATATATCAATCTTGATCATAGGTGAATATTTTCACGACTCCTCGTGATTAGTGAAGACCCCAAACCCTTTATCTAACAAAGTTTGAGGTAACAAGGTCAGAACGAACTTTGAACTTAACGAAGTGAGGCTTCAATGAGCCTCCTCTTGAATGATACGATAACTAAATAAATCTGGTTGGAGTTTACTCATTCCCACTCATCGAAAATAAAGAGGGATTCATTTACTTCTCAATGTATTGATGTGAAGGGGATGGCCCATTGTCAGGGAAAATTAACGCTCTGAATCTTCCATTAATGGTATACTAGTGTGCACAAAATACGATGCTACTATCTGGTCTCTCGTTCACTATTGACGTGCCAGTTTGACCCTCGTCACATGGCTATCCATCCTTTGAACCTTCAACAATTAATTGAGTAGTTCAAGTCCTTCTTAGGGTTTTATAGTGTGTATTGTTTCACTGAGAAGTCTTCAGAGAGGCTCTGCATCTTATTTTTCCTATCGAAGCACACTGTTGTTTGGAAAGAGCATTACCAAGTGGAACGATACTATCATTCACGTCTAGTAAGCTTCCTTTAGCATTGTGTTCTGGTTATTAGATGACTCTTGGTTCCTTTAGTACAATGGGAGAGATCTTGGGCTGCAACTCTGGTTATTATAATCCATTTTTTTGTGGTATGATATTATACTATAACTGTCATACTTCGTAAATCCCTCAGGGTTAAACTCATGTTGTGAAATAGATTTCGCTGGGGTTGTCTTCAAGCCTTTCAACATCCTTTCGTTACCTTGTTACCCTGTGTCTACGCACCAAATAGTTCCCTTAAGGCCCTACTTACTTACAATGAAGAGTCTGTTATTATCCTTCGTTGGGTGGAAACCATCATTCGGTAAAAAAAACAATATTAATCTTGGGTGAAGTTTAAGAATAGTGATAGAATATTTTCTTTCTGTATTTTCTTGGTTTAATTTAAAATTACTAGCAGATTCATTTTGATTTTCTTCATGTATTGTATGCATTGATTTGTTTACTGGTTATTATTACTAATGATGGGACCCTTGTAATTTGCGAGGGTACCCATCAAGAATCCTTGGGATCCTCCTCCCCTTTCGGTCTGGAGAGTTACTCATCTCATCACGATGGTGAAGGGTATGAAACTCCTCCAGTGAACGTTAAGTATTACTTCGACTATTTCTTTCCCACTGTTACTCATTTTATTTTACCCATACTTTTGTTGAACAACTTAATAATGGAATTTCTCACAACTCTGTGTAGGGCCTTCGACCATGTGAGGACACTCATGTAGATTTTCTTCTTCCACCTGCATAAGAGGTACTCAGATTCCATCGTGCCCCTTCCAAGAAGGCCTAGACGGTTATTGGTAGAAGGATTCAACTAAGGAACTATCTCTCTAATAGAGATTGGTTCGTTGTATGCTAGCCTTTATCCCTGTACTTCTCTTTACAGTCAAGCCATAGAGTCGAATTTAAAGTTTATATAATTGGTCAAAGATTAAGTCAGATTCTTGCTAGGTCTTATCTCGGGCATTATTAAAATGGAAAAAAATACGACATGATTTCTTTCGTATAATGGGGCTGTTTCCTTGACATTTTTCTGAAATGATTGAAATTGTGAATATTATATCTTATTTCCATTCCTGTAGCCTTACTTCAATTGTTTTGATACCGTAGATCCTAGGTACACATAAAAGAGTATCTGAAGTAAAAATCCTTGTATTTACTCTGGTGATGTTTATTGTGGATCTGTAATAGTTTAGACTGATTTCCTTCTTTTTGTTTCAATCCGAGTGCATTCAAAGTTTTCTGGGACTAATTATCTTGTTTTTGATCATTCAAATGTCTGAGTTATACATTTTCTTGTCAAAGTCGGTGCTGACGGAATCTAAGTCGTAGGTACTAAAATGATTCTAAGGCTATCAATGTAACATATCTTATGGATACGACTTTGTAATTAAATTTGGAACATTTTCTTTATATATACATATATCCAAGTTACCTATTTATATGTAAATATATCCATCTTATTATTTATGCAGTGGTTTGGTATATATGATAGAATATTTCACTTTAATTATTCCTTATAGGCACAGGTCTTTACAATTGTATACTACCAACTCTCTGCCATCTACTGTAATGATTGATGAATGGAAATTTACATGTATATATTCATAGTTGCATTCGTATCGTTGTTTAATATTTTGTGAATCCCTTATTATAGAAATCGTTCGTCCCAATTTGGGATTTTTAATCTATGCAGATAAAAAAAAGAGAATATAGTACTCCTAAAATTCTTTCCAGATTTCTTTTGAGGTTTACACAGATTAAAAATTCACTACAAAAGTTGAATACTTAAAGGCGTATGAATCATGATGATCTCATGACACATATAAGTTTTCGAGGACTTGTACTATCGAGACTTGCATGGTTAATTTATTGCTTCAAGAAGAACGAATCTATTCTTGGCATGACTAATGCACTGTAGTTTTTCAATACCGTTTACTATCTAGATTTGGCTCTATTTTCACTACAGATAGAACCCATTGTTTTCTTTATAAATTCATATATCATATAGTGGTTTTGTTACCACAACAAAGAATCTACGGAAATCCATGGAGATACAACTCTGTAATTCCATCTAATCACATTCATAATAAGATAATCATCTAGTATAGTAACAGTGGATAGTAACAATATACAATCATTTCAATGTCGTAATTATAAAATAAGGAAATAGAGAAACATATCTTAATTAGTTTGTGGGAAAACAAAAGGAACAACCACATTCCTCCCAATAGTAGAATAGGGTAGCCAAGTTTCTTTCCCGATTCACCCCCTAGCCTGACCATGAATCCATGAGAGAGAACTTGAAATCTCCACTTCAACAATGTTTCCTCTATCTATAGTCTTCTCCTTGCCTCACACTCGATAATCAGTGTTCATAACAAAAAGTATACAGTAGTTCCCTCTCCCAGCATCCTAGGCAATGTTTTGCCTCTTCCCATATACTATTTATCAAAACCATATTTTTGCCTAGGTCTTTTTCCCTCCATTGGGGATTTTCACAGCTTTCTAAATCCCTAATTTTCAGGGTCTACTAATGGCCAAATCCCTGATTTTCCACTTGACACAATCAACCCAGAGGTAGTTCCAACATGTTCCCCACTTATGGAGTCATGGTCAACTAAATTTAACATGGTTGTTCCATTTGTCCTCCTGCAATAATTAAAACAACATTTTGTTTACATACAAGTGTCATAGTCAAATAGTTAGCTGGTTCAAATCAGGTCTCTACCCAATAGTTATAATAATTAATTACAATTTATTAAATTTGAAATTCGGAATTTCCATAAATGGCAAAAAAATTTCAAATTCGAATTTACCAAAAATGGAAATAATTCTCTAACAATTTTCAAATTTCAAAAATACTTTATTTTTGGGGATGTCACATCCTTTCCCCCTTCAATAAAACACTATCCTCAGTGTTTGTTCCTTAATTGGAACAAGATTGGATGAGATTTCCACAAATCTCCCTTCAACTTCCAAGTGGCCTCCTCAGGGCTAAAGTGCTTTTGTTGCACCTTTACATGAGCGACGGCTTTGTTCCGAAGTACTATTTACCTCCAGTCCAGAATGCATAGGGGTTCCACCAGGAAATAACCTTCTAGTTCCACCTACACCAAGTTCCAATCGATCATGTCAGTAGGATCATGAACATAATTTTTCAACAAAGAAACATGAAATACGTTATGAATTTTTAGATTAGATGGTAATGCAAGATGATATGCTATGGGTCCAATTCGAGCTAGTATCACAAAGGGCCCACAAAACTTGGGTGCCAACTTGGCATAGTTCCCAAGTTTTAGTGAACTCTTTCAGGATTTGACTTTTAATTAAAAGTTATCTCCCACTTGAAACTCCAAGTTTCTTCTGTTTTGGTCTGCATAAATTTTTTGCATGTCTTGTGCCATTTTCAAGTTTTTTCATACCTGTCTTACCATATTTTCCATTTCTTGGAGCATCTCTGGTCCAACCATAAGTCTTTCAACCAGGTTGTCCTAGCTAATTGGAGTCATACAATTCCTACCATACAGTATCTCGAAGGCGCTTAACTTAGCCGAAGTCTGGTACCCATTGTTATATGAAAATTCTACCAGGTGTAGGTAGTCTTCCCACTTGCTTGACTTTGTTCTTACATGCATGCAGAGCATATCCTCCATGATTTGGTTTGTTCTTTCAGTTTTTCCATCCATTTGCAAATGATAACTCATACTAAAATTCAAATTAGTATTTAGCCGTGCAAATAATTATTTCCAAAAAGTAGATGTAAATTTTATGTCTCTATCTGAAATCACCATTTTAGGAATACCATGTAATCTAAAAATTTATTTCATAAAAAATTCAGCGATATTTATAGCTTTAAAACTAGACTTTACAGGAATAAAGTGTGCATGCTTATTGAGTTTATCTATTACAACCATAATAGAGTCATTTTGTTTCTGAGTTTTTGGAAAATCTGTAATAAAGTCTAGCGATATGGTCTCCCATTTCCATTCAGGTACTGGTAATGGTTGTAGTAGGACGACTGGATGCTGGTGCTCAGCCTTAACCTGCTGACAATCTTGGCACCTAGCCAAGTACTCTGTTGTTTCGTCGTTCATGTTAGGCCAAAAAAATAGTTTTCTAAGTGCTTTTATCATTTTCTGGTATCTTGGATGACCAAAATACGGTTTCTTATGAACTTCATCCAATACTTCTATCTTTAATTCTTCCAAATATGGTATGTAAAGTCTATTCTTAAATCGTAACAGTCCATTTTTATCGATATTCAAATCTGGTTTGTCTGAGTTTGCTGCAATGTTTTGTAATTCTGTCACTATATTAGTGCAATTTTTCATCATTAATAACTGTTGTCCTTATTCTCTGTTCTAGATCACTTTCTTCTCTACTGACATTTATTTTGAATAACCCATGGACTCTTCTACTTAGGGCATATGCTACATTATTTTTCTTACCCTTGATATGTCTTACCTTAAAGTCGAATTCTCTTAAGAAGGCTAGCCATCTTTCTTGCCTTGCATTAAGATCTGGCTGACTAGACAAATATTTCACTCCTCTATTATATGTCAGTAATAGAAATTTTCTTCCCATTATGTAGTGTCACCACATTTTTAAGGCATGTATTATTGCTGTCAATTCTAAGTCATGAGTGACGTAGTTTCTCTCATGTTATTTTAATTTCCGAGACTCATAACAAATAATGTGTCCTTCCTGAGTCAGGACACCACCTAGTACTTCTTTACTCGCATCAATGCATATGGTAAAGTATTTATCTGGGTATGTTACCTTCAAGATGGGTGCAGTTGCCAATAATTCCTTCAGCTTGTTAAAACTATCTTGACATTTCTGTGACCAATTAAACTTGGTCCCTTTCTTTTGTAATGACGTGATAGGGTAGGCTATTTTGGAAAACCTCTCTATAAATATTCGATAATATGTGGTGATTCCCATGAATGATGAGATATCCGCTACATCCTTAGGTATCGACCATTCCATGAAGGATTTTATTTTCTTGGGGTCGACTACAATGCCTTCCGCATAAATTACATATCCTAGGTATTGTATTTTCTTTTCATAAAAATCGCATTTATCAAATTTGGCATACAATTTGTGTTTCCTCAAAGTTTGCATAACTATTCTTAAGTGCTCTTCATGTTCTTGTTCTGTTTTAGAATAAACCAAAATATCATCGATATATACTAGTATGAACTTGTCTAAGTACTGATTGAAAATACTGTTCATCGAGCACATAAACGTGGCTGGTGCATTAATGAGTCCGAATAGTATGACTATGAATTCGTAGTGTCCATATCTTGTTTGAAAAGCTATTTTTCTTATGTCCTCATCCTTTATCCTAACTTCATGATAACCAGAACATAAATCCAATTTCGAAAATATCTTGGCCCCACCTACTTGATCGAACTGGTCATTTATCCTAGGTAAAGGGTACTTGTTCTTAATGGTCATTTTATTCAATTGTCTATAATCGATACATAGTCTTAGAGTACCGTATTTCTTTTTCACAAAGAGGACTGGTGCTCCCCAGGGTGAAACACTTGTTCTGATATACTCTTTGTCCAACAATTCTTGTAATTGTATTTTTAATTCTATCAATTTTGGTAAACTCATTTGGTAAGGGGATTTAGAGATAGGGGCTGATCCAGGTAACAGGTCTATGGAGAAGTATATTTCCCTTCTAGGAGGTAATTCAGGTATCTAATCAACAAATACATCTCTGAATTCACGTAGGATAGCAAATTCATCTAAATTAGGCTTATCTTCTTTTTCTAACAGATTCATTATTTGGATGGCGTAGACTTGGAAACCTTTTCTCATGCATTTCTGGAATTGCATTGTTGAGACTTGCCTAACTGATACTGGTTTTGGTATACCTTGGGTTGTTCTAGTTGTTTTATAATTGTCTTTATAATTAGGTGTCTTTGTATAACAATCTAGAACTACTTTGTGCTTTTCCAACCAATCCATTCCGATAATCACATCATAAGATCCTAGTGGCAGAATATTCAGATTTGTTTTTATGTTTTGACCATCTAAACTGAATTCAAAATCAGAAATAAAGTCAAACACTTTCCTTTTAGTTCCTATTGCTAATTGTATCAAGCATGATTTTGCGTGTTTCATCCTCTTAAGTTTATTTGACTCTACTACTCGAGGAGTGACATAACTTAACCTAGCTCTAGGATCAATTAAAACATAAATTTGGGTGTTATTGATTTTACCTTTGATTTCCACCACAGAGAACTGGTGGTCAACTTGCCGACCATCAATGACTGCATTTATCCGATGCAGGATTCTACCTACATCACCCACCGTCGAAGCTTTCCGTAAATTATGAACAACAAATCTATTTGTTCTGTTTAAACGTGGACAGTTCCTCCCGAGGTGAGGTTCTCCACATTCCGAACACTTCAATGGTTCACGAGGACTGTCCCCAAACTTCTTTGTTCCCAGATTTACTGGTTTATCACTGCCTTGCGTACTTGGATTATTGGAGTGAAAATCCTTTCTAGGAAAGATTTTTGCTGCATTCCGATAAGGAGCCGACTGATATCCCTTCTTCCACTGGTTCATTCAGTTTTGTTTCTTATCCTTCCAAGATTTGGGAAACTCTTTCGACTATTTGTACTAGGTGTAGCACATTCGTGCTTTCCTAAATACTTCACTCGAGGAATTGGGGTTGTCAAACTCAATTCCGTCCCTGTAGGACTGTGGTAAACAACTTAGGAATCGCTGGAATTTTACCTTGTCCTCTTGGATGTAAGGTACAAACCTCAGTAATTCTAGGAATTTATTTATAAGATCCTCCATTGTCATCTGACCAAGGTGTAACTCATAAAATTATTTCATTTTCCTTTCATAGTATCTTTCAGATAGGTATTTCTTCTTGAAATATTTCTTGAATTCAGACCATTCCATCTGTTTCTCTTTTAAGCCTTTAGCCAATTTTAGATCTTTCCACCAAATGCTGGCTTTTCCTTTCAGATTGTAAATGGAAATTTTGACCTTCATATTGTTGGAATAGTTATATATTTGGAATTTTTTTTTGATGTCTAATAACCATGCTTAGGCTTCCTCCCCTATTCTGGATTCTCCATGAAAGGTAGCTGGTTTAATTTTCTTAAATTCTCCTTCAAGGTGGTCTACTTGTTTTCTCTTTCTATCTATTTTTGTTTTGTCCTTGGCTGAAGGTGTACCTTCAGACGAACTATCTCATTTTTTTGCTTCAGGACCAAAGTTCTTGGAAGCCCTTTTGCTGACCTCCTCTTCATTGTTATTGTCCTTTGGGATTTTCTTAGTCACTATACTATGCAACATGATTTCATTTATCTCTTGTTTTTCCTGCTCTGCTTTCTTCAATTTCTCATTGTCGGCTTTGAATACCTGTAGCACAAAAATAAGATTCCTCATTGTTTCTAGCACTTTCCTAGGTGAGCTTCCATCACTATTCTGTCTTGGATCTCCATGAGGTCTCTACTCTGGATTACCTTCAAACCTGATTTTTGCATTATCCTGGGCTGCCATGATTAACAAAAGATAGAAAGGGTTTTCTGTTTGTAACAATAAAGGTTTATTAGCTTTTCATAAATAGAAATATATGTTAAGCAATTAAGGTGGCCCATTTCAGGTCTAGTGTTGTAACCTAGCTTTGATACCATATGTAATAAACCTCAATTTGGTCATAATTTTTATTTATTTTTATTAATATGAGGCATAAATCTCAAATCACACTTTATAGGTTTATCAATACATGGGGAAAGAATCTTCATTCCGCCATAAATCTTCTGTGAAAATTTATTTCTGACCTACCACAAGATGTCAAATTTTCCTACCTTCCCTCTTGCCTAATATAGAACTTATAAGGTTAAATCTCCAAGAATTTTAGAAATTTCCCTTTTCTTCCCAACCTACTCATCTATATCCATAATACCTATACCATAGATTAGGTTTGGGGCTTATAATCCTAATCTCCCTTTACATAAGAGATTTCTATAGGTCTTGAGCAATAATATCCAACTTGTCCATTTCAACAAAACTAAAGAAGTTTTTTCCCTATGTATATATACATATATATAGGGATATAGACATGGGGTTGGTTTATACTCCATAGTAGAAATATGTGACTTAAACGATATATGTTTAGCCTCCATATATCAATCTCAATCATAGGTGAATATTTTCACGACTCCTCGTGATTAGTGAAGACCCCAAACCCTTTATCTAACTGAGTCTGAGGTAACAAGATCAGAATGAACTTCGAACTGAATGAAGTGATGCTTCAATGAGCCTCCTCTTGAATGATACAATAACTAAATCAATCTGATTGGAGTTTATGTGTTCCCACTCATCGAAAATACAGAGGGATTCATTTACTTCGAAATCTATTGATGTGAAGGGGGTGGTCCATTGTCAGGGAAAATTAACGCTCTGAATCTTCCATTAATGGTAGACTAGTGTGCGAGAAATATGATGCTACTGCCTGGTCTTTCATTCACTCTTGACATGCCAGTTCGGCCCTTGTCACATGGCTATCCGTCTTTCAAACCTTCAACAATTAATTGAGTAGTTGAGGTCCTTCTTAGGGTTTTATCGTGTGTATTGTTTCATTGAGAAGTCTTTCGCGAGGCTCTGCATCTTATTTTTCCCGTCGAAGCACACTATCGTTTGGAAAGAGTGTTATCAGGTGGAACGATACTATCATTCACCTCTGGTAAGTTTCCTTTAGCACTATCTTCTGGTTATTAGATGACTCTTGGTTCCTTTAGTACAATGGGAGAGATCTTGGGTGACAACTCTGGTTATTATAATCCTTTTTTTTTGTTCTATGATATTATACTATAACTGTCATACTTCGTAAAGCCCTTAGGGTTAAACTCACGTCTCAAAATATATTTCGTTGGGGTTTTTTTCAAGCCTTTCAACATCCTTTTTCTACCTTCTTACCCTGTGTCTATGCCCTAAATAGTTCTGTTAAGGCCCTGCTTACTGTTAAGAACCAAACATCAATATAGCATAGAAAAACCTCAGGAAAAGTACTCAACGCCTTGAAAAAGAGATAATTTCAGATAATAAGCCTCTTCGAGGGGGCAACCTCCTTTTACCCCACTTAAATGTTCAATTACAAGATG